>JAQGAU010000684.1:0-24946 GCA_034698045.1 Paramacrobiotus richtersi | reverse complement strand
GTTTTTTTGCGGCCGTTGGGTGAAAGGGGCAGAGAGACTGCTGGTAGCACAATAGAGCAACCATTTCTATACCGGATAAACAGTTGAAATTCGGAACCCACCGAAACTGCTGCTTACATCACTGCCTGTTCCCTTAACGTTACGATAATTATAATGGTGACTTATTTTTGTCACTACCAATGTCCATTAAAATTACTATTAATTATTGTAGGATTACATGGTTAAACGGACTGATTTTTAAGCATGTGTAAATATACTTACGTTTCAAGTTACGTTTCAAATATACATAACCTTCAACGCATGGGCCTCAAGGAATTTCATCTGCCATTCGGTCTTGCAAATTAAAAAACATATAATAAATTACCAGATTAGATCATTGGTCATTGAGAAAAAGTTGGCCAAAAATAACTTACAAGAACGCAGGATAAATATTATGGTGCTTTCATAATACTGAGACATGTCCTCACTATTTTCAATGTCTAGGAGCCCTTTCACTACGATATGCTTCACACAACATATATATAGCAGCACATGGAACCTATTTTGCCAAAACTACAGCGCGAACAAGCTTCTGTATATTGATGTTAACAGGTGTAAGCGACTCAGATGACCTTGTTCTTAATTATTGTGGATCCATAAAGATCGCATCTGTGTAAGGCACGTTTTGCAGTCGTTCCAGGCGCCAACGTCCCTTGTCCCCAATTCAACTTCCTGTCGAAGCTTTGATGATATTTAAATCTCACACACTTCCAGAAAGCAAGCACGTACCTGGCGCGTCACTGACTAGATAGATAATGGGAAATCCCTTGATAGAGCTCTACGAGATTTCATTTAATTAAGTGAGTCACGTTAACAGACACAACTTGTGTCACACAAGCGCCGTAAACCGGAATCCAACAGCTTGAGTAGCAGCAACTATCCTGTACACTACGCCACATCTCACGGCATTATCAGGCCCGTTTAATGCATACGGTTACTATACACTGAATACGGCAAACGCAGTATCCGAATTATAATTTCCTACTCGTTGCACGATGCACCACTTATTTTGCTTTTAAAGGAGAACGTAATTCTTCTAAGAGCAACTAAATCATTGAGCTAAAGACGCCGGGACGCAAAGTTAGAGAAGTAGGTGCACGCGTGAACTAAAAGTAAAGTATCAAGTTTTCAGCCTTTTAAAAATAAGTAGAACTTTCATTGCCCAGATAGTACGACCTGAAAGTGGATCAGCCAAACAAATTACAACAAAATATGCTGAAATCCAAACAACAACGATATATGCGGTAAAATTAACTAGTTCTAAAGAAACGGCTTTATACTGCAGCTTGAACACATCAAAATGGCAAACTTATCATTTAATCCGATCTGGCTTATGGGACTGCTGGAACAGAAAGATCTGCACGCTGCGCAAACGTCTAGAAAATCGAATTAATATCCACTCGAAACTGTAGGTTGATCAGTTCTCCCGCGCCAACTGTTTAAGAGTATCGAAACCAGACTGAAGAGTGCTTTGTTCGCACCATGGCTTTGGTGTGGCTTTTTTTCGGGAGCGTCAGTGCGAGGTGCCATGAGCAGCCATCAGGGTTCAGTTCCCGGACACAAAGCTCTTGCAGTAAACGATAAAACACCATGCAGGCCTAAATCACGCAACATAATCATATAGCGCTACGCGGTTTAAGCTAATGGGTACCTGATTAAAATCAAGACGGCCACAGCACTATAATACATACAAGGTTGTCGTCGCTGCACAAAGCTCAGGTAATGGTATGCTCGGTTTTAACTTGGAGGAGTAGGCTCCTGGCTGTGTGATGCTGATTGCGGAGAAACGCCATTGGCCGCTTTTTCAGCTGCCGCGTTGATGTTCTTGTTCTTCGAGGGACGCTTGTCTTTCGGAGACATTTTGAGTTTGCTGTATCGTGAGATGGAAAGCCTCTTCCGCCAACAGCCGCACTGATCCGGCCAGCAACCAAACAACCTAAAACTGAGCCTGGAGCAACCACTCCGCAACCCACCGGTGAAAAGACTTTGCTTCGCCTTTTGCGATCTTGGTAATGAAAAGATGAATTGCAGATGGTAAGTTATGCAGACAGTACAGATGGTGGAACTGGAAAAGATCAGTACTGCCCACGTTGAGGTTGCCTGCGTGAACGGCTTGGTTCCAAGTTGCAGCAGGTGTACGAGATTCTGTCGAATACTTTGGGACCGGGGGCGGTTAGCGCTGCGTTGGCGAACGACCCGTCTGCGCATCGGGAGAGCGCTCCGCCGGAGCCAGACACCAAGAAAAGCAAGAAAAAAGCCAAATAAACGGGAACCTTGTATCGGAAATTACGATGTCTGTGGTCCCTCGGTTTCATAGTTTAGTTAGGTAGATGCAACTAGCACATAATTATTCTGTTTCGTCTGATTCTACGTAAGTATTCTGGCACTATGCTACTATTGTACAGTGCTTTACTGTACTATACTGTACGTTACTACGGTATGTTATTGTACTATGCGTTTATGACTGTAGACTCAGTTGCTTAGACGTGAACATTCGCTTATGGTTTGTGCTGAGAAGAACAACACAGCCAAGAGGACCATGGCGGATCTAGATTTTATCGTAATTGAAACCTTCGTGAAAATGACAAAAACCAAATTTCTTTTATAAAGAGCATAGTTGATTGTAATTGTATGAATGTGCTCTTCCGCTTCGAATGAGTCTAGGATTCCGGGCAGATCCGTATATAAGAGACCGTAAGGAGCTCGGCTCATGAGCGCGTTGCGAGTGAAATTTGGTGAATTTATTGTCAGGCGTACGAGGGCGGTCGGTCGGAAATACGGCACCGCGACATTTCGTCCCAGCCCCGTTTTGTCCCAGGTCGATTTCCAGGCCCCAGGCCCTCGTACGCCTGACAATAAATCCACCAAATTTCACTCGCAACGCGCTCATGAGCCGAGCTCCTTACGGTCTCTTATATATGGATCTGCCCGGAATCCTAGACTCTTTCGAAGCGGAAGAGCACATTCATACAATTACTCATATCGATAGCGGAAAAGAACGTAGTGCAAAGAAGGCCGATGCAAAAACGGACGAGCAGTTGAATGCGCTTCGCGAGCAAGCGCTCACCAAACTCGATGAAGTACCAGCTGAGTCCAAGCAGCGGATGTCGTTAATTCAATCCGACAACAGTAAAACACAAAAGGAACTGAGGACAGTGGCCAAGACCGGAGGTGCGTACTAAGGTTATGCAGCTCCCAACACGCTTTGAGCAGGACGGAAAGATTTGCCGGTCTTAAGCGATCCTACCCTCTCTTGTGAACCTTTTTCAGCTGCGTGTGAAACCACGACTGCGGGATAAGCAATAAACCGTATGTGTAATGTAGCATTTGCTAAGGCAAGGAAGTTCACTGAGCAGGACATCGTTTCCGAAGAAAAGAAGAACGTCTTATAACTGTATGCGCACAACGCATAAAAATACCGCAACAACAACGGTTGCATCTATTTTAAAAGAAATCAGTTATCTACATGCAAACGACGTTCACCTTCAAATTCCCATCTAACTGGGCACATCGAGAAGATCAACACCGAGAGGATCGGCAGTCGACCAATGGTGTTTCTGACAGCCACTGGCTGTCCGCAACGGGTTCCGTTTTCTGACAATTCTCGACCGTTGACCACGAAGAACGATGAGTTCAAACGCGAAGACAGGCCGAATTTTGCGCGGCGTGCTTGGGCAGACGATTCACCATCATAAGTAATTCCTGTAAAGATGACGGCCACTGCAGCGTCTGCAATCTGAACCAGTTAGAATGTGTCCCGTCAAGGAAGAAATATGATCCGGAAGTCAAAGATGCGAATACGGAAACGATAGATTGTGGAAATTTGGCGAGTAATACACTCGAAAAGATTTCAGCTCAAAGAATCCCTACAGACTTTGGATATTAGGAAGATGTAGTCAACCGAAAAAACAGTTGAAGAAGGGAAAGCCGAGAAGCCAGTTACGGTGATATCCTAAATGGTAAAACAAGAACCTGTGGAGCCAGAATGAGAGAAGGAAGCAGGTAACACGGTGGCAAAAAATTGAAGAGTGCATCAAAAAAGAAAAACCACAAACCGAATGATAAGAGTTCAAATCTAAGAGCGAAAAGACACGTCATCTAAAAGTAAAAAAAAGAACAAGCAGCAAAGAGATGAAGAGCAACAGGAAGAAAATAAAAAGCGGGACAAAGAAGAACAGACTGCTGATATCGTCGCCATCGTCAACGAAATTATAATCAAAACGAAGACAGAAAAGGAAAGAGGCCGATAACCGAGAAAATTTCCGAGTGACCCCGATGACGAAGAGGTTCCTCCAGAAACCTCGTGGTATTCGGTTTGAAAAGGCCAAAAAGCGGCACTAGTCCATTAGCGGGTTGGATGTCCGATAAAGAGTGCATCGAGCCTACGGTCACCTAGTACTAGTTCCTATTACGGAACTCCATCCCGGGATAACGAAATCTCCCAAACCAAATAAGCTTCACTCGAATACATTATGGAAATAAAGAACTCGTGTTCGCCCGGGGATTCGATGTAGCTGCTATCGGTATAGCTCATGATGAACAGCTAGTAGTCGCAACAGTTAAAAATGTTCTGGAGGACAAAGAATTCACGAGTTTTGTTGTATTTGAATGCACTTATTGACATATCGTCGGCGCAGAATATACTGCGAAAAATGTATATGTTTGATCGGTATGTAGTATGTAAAGACTGATATTTTCCAGTCAGTTAGATATTCATATCCTGTCCTAGCTGGAAAATACGGCTGCAGAACCTATCTGTCACTACGGTCTGCATTCTGGAGGTTTGCTACTATTACGACAGATGTATTGACACAGCTTGCATGATATACAGTACTGTTCGGTGTTCCTTTCCTAGTTTTGAATTGTAAATGAAACTCGAATACTTTGGGCTGGGCCCAAATAGGTGCTTACTGTATTTATAGCAAGTCAGATGATCATCTCACAGTACTAACGCTGTCAGTGCTAACGTTTTTCGATATATATGAATGCCAGTATAACTAGATATCTGGACTAGATATCTAGACTTTCACGGTGACCTTGAAGAGGAATCGGCTAAATTTTATTTAATGCGCGTTCAACGCCAGATGAAAATATTTGAAAGAAAATATCATGTGACTCAGTTTCCGACCATGGGGAATCCGAATATGACACTGGTTTTCTGTTGTAGTTTCTGGTTAGTCAGATTTCGATGTTACGGGGCGGCCGCGCGTATTATAGATCTAGAGTCAGATACGTAATACAATAATATATAAATATACGTATGTGTATGTATTATAACACGTATATGTATTGCGCCATCCATGCGGTAAATCAAAAGTGGCGTAGTGCAAGTGACCTTTGCATCCTATAATGTCATTTTCGGAAGATTCACGTGCATCGGATGTACCTGTATAATTTGTAGTCTTCTATTTTATGATTGTCTTCTGTAGTGCTGATAAGTGGTTACGCTACTCAACTAGATTTCATCAGAGTATTTCGAGTTAAACCGTTTTACCCATTGTTGCACGTGAATTAATAAATTGCTGCGATATCGATATGTACAAGGTAAAAAAATAATCATTCAATAGTTAAACAATTATCAAGTAATAAGAAGAATTATTCAATCGAAAATCGTAAAAACTCGTGCAACGCATCAACGGCATGTATTGTGTACAACTTAACGCATTCAACTGCACCGAAACAAAAATTAATGCACTAAATAAATCTGCATTTTTAGCAAAGTGTTGGAATTTGAACGATTTGCGTAATTTGCTTGCTCTTACCCCATCAACCGTCGGAGATATCAATTAGCCGCTACACTTCGAATTCACACACACTGATGATCCATACTTTCAAGATGGCTTTTCTTTCGCTACTTTACACTTTAAATGATTGTAATTAAGTAATCGCACGATGCACGATCCAATTTTTTCAACTGAATCCTGACGTTTACATCTAGAAAAGGCTTGATTCGTGGACTAAAAGTAACATTCTCATGATCCGAAAATGCTTACAGCGTGCAGTATCGGCAAGTTTAAATGCGCAGAATTTAAACAAACCGAACCTGGTTTAAAAGAGAACAGGTGCGATGAAATTCGCGCTGCTTGTCAACACATAATGGGTCACGAGAGGCACAAAAAGAAAGCAAAAAAATTGAGTCAGTCGGAATTGAACCGGTGACGCTGCCGGTCTTTCTGACCATCACTACCACTGGACCACGATCACTTTCACAGACTTCAATGAGTAATATTCTTTTTAACAAAGATGACGCACTCCGTTTCAACGAGCGCGTTGCGTTGCTGGTGTATTTGAAATTTCAAAGTTTAGACTTTGTTCGTGATTATAGTTCTTAAGTCACGACAAAAAAAAAGGTTATATCAAAGTCAGCAACATTATTATTATCTCCACACTCTGTGTGAACGTTCTTATCTATCATCCTGATTTGTCGAAGCCAGTGTGCTACAGCAGTCAGTGGTAACACAAGGCAAAGCTGCTAACGACTGTGTCAATGTCACTAACAAAATTCGCGAGCGTGTACAGTACTTATGTTATCATCGCATTCAAAAAACTTGCCACATTCTAGTCGAGCAGTCTGTCCGACTTCCAAGAACCAAATTAAACAGAAACTATAAACCATTTCGAAAACAAAGTGGTTAGTAACAAATAAAAGCAGTAAACATGCTTTGCTGGTATTACGTCGATCAAGTCACTCATCAGAAATTGAGCTTCCCTTGTTTCAGTTTTGACACAGGAAATTGTATTGTCAAAGACGCGCATTTATCTGTAACAGCTGGAATTGAGGTCAATCAATACTGACTAATTAGATGATACAAGTTCCGCATAATAGCAAGACAGCATGGCGAGTATATAAACCAAAAACAAGTTTGTTATGATATAATTATTATTGCATTTCAAGGGTTTCACGCAAACAGTGTGCGTTACTGTTCATCTGACTAAGTTTCCATTTATGAAATTATCCGTAGAGTTTCATTGCGTTTGTGAACTGACATCAGCCTTACAATTAATGCAAATTTAATTTGAAATTCAAGTTTCTAATATATGTTAAGGAACTTTAATTTCATGTACGTAGAATTTCAAATATTCATAAAAAGGCACCGCGTCACCAGCTATGAAAAACCTGGAAATTAAAATCCTTGTTACTATGACCATGTATCTATGTAACCCTCGAACACGTCCAAACTGTGAAAGAAATGGTAATTACATTTTGAAATTTGTTACAATTACATTATTTTTGAAATTTGAACGATTTTAGTGCAGTGCACTCGCTGATTGCGGGAACTGAATGACCGAAGCGAAAGATAATTTATTTCGAATAAATTTATTATTAATAATTCATTATTAACTAAAATCAATTTTAGTTGTTTTTGCGGCTTTGCAACTTTTGCACATCAACACAGTTCCGTACCCAACAGTTACACATTACTGTTATAATTGTACTGTTCGTTTTTTTTTCCACGAACAGTACAATTTCTAATTGGCCGCTTGTTCGTTCATCAAAATATCATTACCAGTAAATAAAAATTATATGAGTTCTTCCTTCGCTTCGGTCATTCTGTGCCCGCCAGCAGCGAGTGCCCTTACCTAGACGAACTGAGAGGAATTCCCGTTCGTGCACGCGAGCAGCATGGTCGCTAGGTATCTCGCGTAGATGAATTTTTTAACTCTGTGAGGCGCCATTGATTGCCACCAGCCCCCGGCCGCCTAATGCCCAGACCTCCGACCGCCAACAGCACTGTAAAATTGTCAGTACGTAATGTGTAGGGATTTGTCATGTGAAGCCCATAATAACTAGGTATGTGCACTCGCTGTTGGCGGGCACTGAATGACCGAAGCGAAGGAAGTATGCATGACAATTTTATAATAATTAATTTTATAATAATAAGTAATATATTAGTTAATATATTAATTTCTGGGTATCTACCAACAGACCGACACGAAAACCATCTTGACTTGAGTATAGAGGACCTTCGCTTCGCTTCGGTCGACCACACCGAAAATTTCATGGTTTTTGGTGATTACAATTAACGGCAAAAGTGTCCGGCAGAAACCAACCGCCTACGAGGATCCGGCAAAAGTGTCCGGATGAAACTATCCGTCTGCAATGCTTCGGCAAATGTGTCGAAATAACCTTTAGATGCGTAGCTCTAGAGCACGCGGAAACCCGGGAAGAAAATTTTTGTTGGTGAGGTTTAAAAAAAAATTGTAAGATCAGTTTATTTTAGAACCAAAAACCAAAAATTGTGTGTGGTCTGGGTAACAAATTCCAGAGTTTTTCTTTTAAAGTTGGCCGCTTACATGAAGTTCTGAAGTACTTTTTTGGAAGATATAAAATTACGGAACGTTCGTGCTTTGTTCATCGAAGCTCAGAACTTTCGTATTGCTTCATTCTAGCTGGCATCGCAGCATCTGGTATCGACCATTAAAATTTCAACCGCATAATAATGAATTTATGACTACATACTCAATTCTACGAAGGCCGCGGGAAACGCTGCGCCCATGGAAGCAAAATGTGTGCGAATCGTAGTGTAGCGGCAGCTATGATCGAAGTCGACCTTCTTCCTGATGAATGACCGATATTGCTTTGATTTAAATTTGTTACAATTATACCAGTACGAGCAGACCAGTTCACTGTTTTCGGTACCGCTCGTGCTTTGCAATAATTGCGAGAAATGTCACGAAGAATTTTAGCCACAAAACGCTTCACGTAATGCTACGCGCCGTACATTATTAAACTAAAATACTTCCAGTTAAAAAATCTGAAGTCCGAAGTAAAATTTCTATACGATAATTTTTGAACATGAATTAAATTTGATAAAAAGTAAAGATTGATTAATTAAAAATTGTTCAATTTTGAGGGGTGAACAGGGAAGCATTTTGTGAATAACAACAAAATTGCTTATAGTGTTAATTAGCCGTTGTTGTATTGTTCGCAATTCCGGAACTCGTAAGCATTGTGGTGTGTATTATTGTATGTCTTCTTGATTTATTTTCGGTTATTTGTTTTTCTTGTCTGCTAAACTAAAGTTCCATGGCTAGTTCAAATGGAGAAAAAGTATTTTAATAAGTATATCGGTAGGTCGGTTGGTTGGTCAGGAGTTTACTGGAAATTCACGTCTGTATCAATAGTGCATTACAACGTAATATTAATATTGAGTCATTATGACTACAATTACCGGCTGCTTACATGATTACTACCGTACATACACCAGAAAAACAATGAACTAACAGTTGCTTGCTAATATTTTTACTGGATTTTAATCAAATCGAAATCGACGTTGAGCAGCCTCGAATCGAAGTAACGCGACTTTCCTGCCGCTACACTACGATTCCCATACGTGCATCATGGTTTTTATGAACGCTGCGTTTCCCGGCCTTCGTATACTGTAATTAAAATCAAAATGTAACATGTAACTGCAAAATGTAAAAAAATAACATTTGAAACGAACAGAATAATATTACCGGCATGGTTTTGCTTACATCCGAGTGCGCCAAGCTTGAAAACCAACATTTTGAGACGCATATATCCAAGCCGTGCGCAGCATCTTTCGACTGCCTGGTAGGCAATCGTTGACGATCCTCATCTGAACGCCGAGGAGCCCAACATCTACCAGGGAATGCCCGGAATGGCAACATATATATCAGAAAGGATAAGTTCAACGAACAACTGCTCACGAAATGGCAGTACGTTGGCAGAATTGTTAAGAATAACGTTAAAAGCCCTGACATTCTCTACCTTGTGCAGAGCGCCTGTTGAATCAGGTGTGATTTCCCGGCAAAGATAGCACGATTGGCGACATCCAGGTCTTGTGTACCTCTGTCTTCCATGTCCGCTGCAGCGCTCACTTCTTCCGTTCATAATCTGACGATAATGCGTGCAGTTGTAGGTCGCCATCACAGAATGCACAATCTGCTTGTTGCCGTATTTGTCGTGCTGTTCGTGGTGTATACATGGTTTAATCTGAGCAAATCCGCTCGGATAATCCGCTTGGATAATAATCAGCTAATAATAATAAAAATAATCTGAGCAAATCCGCTTGGATAATAATCACAGTTAACAGCTATAAGTTCAGATTGTTATTCCTCATTTTGATTAATTTTGTCAAAGCACTAGCTGCTTCCTGGTTTTTTGAGGCGTGTTTCAGTTGACTTATATATTCTTCCATATTCCATTCCACAAATATATCTATTCAAATATATTCGCTTAAAGCTAATAAAAAATTTCATTTAAAATTATTCAAAAATGTACACTTAATCACTAAACGATACAATGTCATAGAAAATCAATCAAAAAACAATTGAATTAAAAAAATTATTAGCTAAAAATTATGCAATCTTCGACAGAATAAAACAGCTGTTATTAGTCGCGTTAGATCGCAATACATTCTCATGTTGTCTTTGCAGGGGTAAAAAACTGTTGGTCGGTTTGATTTGTCAAATTATGGTAATAAGCTGGAATAATAATCCTATTTTGACCTTTTCGTTCATAGCAGTCCACCATCGTCGCCGGTGGAATTTAACCGTCAGACCATAGTGACCAATAGGCCTAATGTTAATGGTAACGAAATGTTAACTTCATCCTTTCCAGCGCAGATTTCGGGGTATAGTGCGCCCATTTAAGCACTGAGACGGGGTATTCATGCAGTATGCGGGTGCAGTCTCAATCTGGGCAACTACATTGTTATAAAAACTGACTAATTAATAAAAATAATTATCATTGACAAATCGGGCGAATTTGTGTACGTACAAGCCGGCTGAATGTGTACTTCGAAGTATCTCATGATCAGTTGATTACAAAGTACATATTCGTGGGGATAATCAGTCAAATCGAGTAAAAAGAAAACGGAGACTAAGATTAATTTGAGCAATATAGTGGACTGAGTCCACCTTCACGGGTGAACGTGAACGATTACATGCTGATTAATTACACGCAGATTAATAAAAGTCTAGCTTGTCATTACACTACGCCGCTCACTTATCGTAAAGCGCTTAGCTTCATGGTCGCGCATGCAAAAATTAGTATTATCACCATTAACTTTGAATCCGAATTTTCTTTGCTTTGTAAACTGTGACGAATCACGCAGATACACATTGCAAATCGGCCAGTAATAAAGTGCATGTGTGCATTACCAGAAGTCTAATTGATTTAGAGTTTACAGTCAAAATTAACGGTATCATTATAAGATAACCATAATGCAGAATAAGGTGATAAAGGCTACATTTATAACAATTATTCAGAAATAAAAAATCTGGAGCTTCTAGGGAGTCCACTGTTACCTGAAGGAGTTGTCCCGGTAATAAACGCAAAGATTACTGCTGTCGCCCAGATGACCACTCGGCTGACACTACTGCCTAAACACCAGGCACTGTTCCTTCTGAAGAACTGTTTGGGTGTACCGAAAATCCTGCACATCGTGAGAACATCCCTAGCATGGATGTTCCCATCCGACTTGTACCGCCTCGATTTGGCTTTTCGCGACGCCCTAGCATGTATCACCAATGTCAGCATGGAATTCCCGACATGGCTTCAAGCAGCGCTACCAGTGCGTTTGGGCGGCCTGGGGATCAGACGCACCGAGGAATTAGCTCCCTCAGCCTTTTTGGCTTCCGCTTCTTCGCGCCGTTTACTGGTCTCCGAGTTGTGCCCATCTGTTGCACCGTTAGACTTGTGCGTAGTTCAGTCCCAGTGGTCCAAAATGGCCGAAACCGAAACGGTCCCCTCGGCTCTATCTCAACACACCCAGAAAGCGTGGGATGTGCCAGTGTACACCGCGACGCACAAAAAGCTGTTGGATCTGCATACTTCCCCGGAAGAAACAGCGCGACTCAAAGCAGTTGCTTGCAAAGAGGCCGGTGCATGGCTTCACGCTCTCTGCGCCGCTTGCCTCGGAAACCTGCTCGACAACAGCGCCCTGCAAATCGGTGTCGCTCTCAGGCTAGGCTCCGCGATAATGAGATCGCACACATGTGTGTGTGGCAAGCAGACGGACAGTCTCGGGCGTCACGGTCTCAAATGAAAAAAGTCCGCAGGGCGATTCACCAGCCACGACAGCAGAAGCGCCGAATTCCGCCCGTGCCCTGAAGACTGCCGGACACCCCTCTCGTCTCGAACCAAAAGGCTTGTCCTGTAAAGACAGGAAGAAGCCGGATGTAGTCACCCTCACGCCGTGGGAGCGTGGGAAACCACTTTCGATCGACGTGACCTGTATCGACACTCTGTGCTGCTCATATGTCGATCGTTCTTGCCAAAATGCCGGCGCGGCCGCCGAAATGGCCGAACAAAAGAAATACCGGAAGTATGCATTTCTTGAAAGCCGCTACGTATTCGCGCCAGCGGCTTTCGAAATCTACGGAACGTGGGGCGTTAGCACGAAAAAGCTTGTGGATAAAATTGGAAAGGACCTATCCGTCGCTTCCGGAGAACCGCGGTCTAAAGAATTTTTTAAACAGAGACTGTCCATCTTAATGCAACGCGGAAATGCTCTGTGTGTTATGGGCACAGTCCCAGATTCTGTTGGTTTCGATGATGTTTTTATGCTGTAGATCTAGCGTAATTGTGTACACACTCATACTTTGTTGAAATAAAAATTATATATATTTTGTAATTAATTAATCTTAGCCGAAGCCACTCGCTAGTAATTAAGAAAACAATGGTGCATTGTTTCTATATCTAGGCCTAGACGGGGTAATACAACTCGTTAACCGAATCTCGAGGGTTCGAAAGGGAGCAGAGAGAATGTCTATGTTAAAGCGCCATAGACACTCTGGTACAGTTTCTCTGGCAGCTGAAAGCTTAAACTTTAACAACTTTTTGAGAAATCCGAGCCGAGAGTTTTGTAGAGAATTGAATTAATTGAATTGAATTAATTAGCGAATTAGAGAATTGAATTAATTAGCGATCCCTAATATCGAGCGGGTCGGCTCGCCGGATTTTTAACATTGCGGATGGTTTTCGTTCGTGGTTATTTTCTGTCCTACAGTTAGTTTACAATCTAGATGTACATGGTCTTAATCGTGGCGATCTGCTCTATCCACTGGTGTCAGGCACAGTGCAGTGAGTGCGGGGCAAGTCAACCAAAACCGTCCAAAACCAAAATTAATTAATCTATTGTTTCTATATCTATAGATATAGAGTAAACAATGCAATTGTTCTCTTAATTACTAGCGAGCGGCTTCGGCTAAGCCATAAAAGCTGTAAAAACAGGTCTCACTGCTTCTGTACACTATCCGTAACAGCAATTATCATGATTAATTTTTCAATCATACTACTCCGCATCAACTAACTACGCTTACTTAACACGAACTGGTTTTGCAAAGCGCTGTGTGGTTGTTACTTGTTATTTTCCTGGTGCTTTCTGGGAAACCTTGGCATAGGCATCTCATTTGGCATAGCAGTAAAGTGCTGAATAACAGACTGTGTTACTGCAGCACTGTAATTAATGGAAATTGTAATCACGGTATTTGTTGAGTCTCGTTATGTAACATGTTCAGGAACGTAATTACCAGTGCTGAATAACAATTTTTCCTAAAGCTCTATCTAGCAGTATATAGCATAAGAATTAGCAAGTCCGCTGTTAGTCGATGATTGCTTGTCGCACAGCTTCTAGCGAACACACTTTTACTTCAGAAATGTTTCGATTAGCGTTATTTGTTCTTGCCGGCGTCTGTTTGCTGCAGGCAGCTAATGCTGTGCACAAAAGCGCGATTAACAACAGGCCCCCAATCCCCATCAGTGGGGGGAATGCGACCAATGTCACCACAGCATCGCAGCTATCCAAGCCGTCGCAACACGTGGAACTGCTGAATAAGAGAAACCCCTCACCGGGTGGACCAGCATCGGTGCAGTAAGGACAAACGTCAATCAACGTGATTCCACTACGTTGTCTGCTATTTCTGCTGCTATATTTCATCTTAGAATCAGGCAAATTTAAATATTTATATCATTCTTTTCATGTAGGATATACCTAGTTTCAGCGTTGCAACTTGAACTTGCTAAATCAATATACATCTCAGTTAATCGAAGCAGGCGATGTGGGTCCCATCACTCCATGGCGCTTTGGGTGAATTGTAAAAAAAACTTGTTTCTTCATGTGAGCGGAAACACGCATAATATGCTTATATGGTATTAATAAATTTAAGAAATCAAATCAATCATGAGCCTTTCAACTGCTCGCGGGGTCGAAAGGTGACTTCCACCTAGGCGGGATGTAGTGTGGCTTGTTGCCCCTTCAAGCCGTTCTTCATCTGCTAAACAATCGTCGGGTCTTTTAAATTACAGCGTAAAGCTGTACCTTGTCTAATGTCTACCATGATTATCATGATTACCATGATAATCATTACCATGATTATCACTCGTCTAATGTCTTGTCTTGTACAAGAATATCACGAATTTAACTTAATAACAACCACTGACAGTGAAAGCGCCCGAAGTACGGTTTACGCAACTGCAAGTACTCCAAGCCCCAAGGACGTCTATGTACATATGTAACTGCAAAAATGTTTATGAAACTGTGCGGTTCGTTTCGAGCGAGAATAACTGCAAACACGGGCATAACTGACTCGTTCCTCACCAAGCCCTGTGTAATACGGTCCTCTGCAGACTCCTTTGCAAACCGGTAACTTCAAAGTACTACAACAATGAAGCGCGCGTGTAACTGCAGCATGCACTGTTAAAATTATAAACTTATACTTATAATAAAATACAATAAATCAGCAAAAAACTGTGTATGAGTTCCATTTGGATCTTTATTTGACCCACACGTCCATTCCCTTCCAGTGTCCACACACACAATATGATATAAATGCAAATATATATATGTATATATACGCCATCTGTAAGCACAAATTCAAAAAATTCAAAAAATCAATACAAAATTTGAAATCTCGACTTATCCAAAAGCTTGATCCGTGCTTGATGAAAATGGAATTCATTCCAGCGGAATGCGACACATGGAAATGTACGAATCTAGAGATATCGCCATCGATTCAGGGAACATACAAACAATTAACATCACCTAAAAGAGCGGTAAAGCACGCCACAAAAACGCGAGCATACACATAAGCTGATGTCAGCGGTTTAGATCGCTGATGTCGCTGTCACGTTACAGTTTCCTATGATTTCGTTTCCTCCACCAGTGATTTTTGAACGTTCCCAGCTTAGCAGGATGTACGTAGCGAAACAAGTAATTCCCTAAAAAATGGCAATCTTCATGACACACATAAGATTGAAATCGGTTTTGTTTGTAAACTACAGACGCAAAATAATTTACACTGAGTATGAAATCATAATCAATCCGCATTAGGCCGATCGTTAAACCGACGCGGTATCGGTTCAAGAGCTGTCCGCGCAGGGCATGGTCTAGTTTTTCAGTTCCTTCTTCGAGTAGAATGGTTCTTTCCGCGAAAATGTCCTTCATGGCATCAGCCTACAGAGCGTTACGTTCATAGAAACAAGAAATATCGACAGTTACAGTCACGCCATATTTCTTACCGCATCTGACAGCATTACAAAAACTGCTGTACGCGCAGCAAGAAGCATAAGGAGGCATATCAAAAACAAAACGGCAATGGGAGTAGTGTCTGCCAAAACGATCGTATATAACGCCCATAGACAGTCTCTGGCGTACAGACAAAACAACCAAAACTTCAGCCTGTGATTCAAACGTTTAACAGTTTTACTTAGAAACAGGTAAGAGCTCAGATGCATTTCACTTTCCGCTGTATCTGGGGAGACTGCGTACTTGTGACATATGTTTCTATAACAGAGTGTTGCCCCGGCGCATACGAGTGTAACCAAGCACTGTGCCAAGACGCCTCCTGCGTCTGCAATGCGCGCTATAGGAAACGATACTTTATGGAGCCAGGACGCGATCCGGCTAGACCCAAGAGAGGCACCAAGAAATATTTCCGGATGATGCACATTGGCCAGTATTCTGTCCGTAGCGCAGTATAGGAACAAAGCTAGTGGTATGTTTAGCACGAGTGCAACAATTATTAGTCTCGCATAGTCAAATTTTGTAAAATAAATTTTGCGAAGCACTTCATAACCGTGCCAAAATTTCTCGAGGCTGAGAAAGCTAGTCACCGCAGCGAAAGTTGCCACTGGAAGGCAAATATTATAGAGAAACCTGCCGGCCAATCGTACTAAATCGGAGGGAGTTTCCGGCTTCGCGCTGAAATCCAGTGCGAAGATGGCTATAATAGAATCAACTGTCGTGCCAATCAGCACCAGCGCTGACCAACCTGTTGCCAAGTAGCTAATCAAAATGGCGAAATAAGACTTTCTAGCAGATGCAACCGCATAATGCGTTCCTTGCGCTGGTAATCCGCACAGGCCGGTAAGGAACCAGATGCAACCAAGAAAAAGGTTCACAATTGACTCGTAGAAGGAAACTCTCGCGAACATTGTTACATTTAATGCGGAAGATTCGCCGTGAAAATTATTCTTTCAAAAAGGACAGTGGGCGCGGACGATCCGAGCGGGTCACCGTTCAGAAGAGAGCTAGCGGCTGGGATTCAGCGAAAATATTCGAGCGATCCCAAGCCAGAAACGGTCAACACACGACAGTCGCAAGTGAGTTGCATTGTACATACTATCCGCTGCAGACAAACTTATACCAAAGGTTATTCTACTACCGTAATTATTTAAGTAGTCCAGTACAAACCTACGAGGGAATAATATATGTATGGGAATAATATGCCCCTGCTTACGATCGGCAAACAGGACGCGTGACCCTCGCTTCCGATATGCGAGAGCGCACTGTTTGTACTGTAGAAAAAAAGTATTTAACTCTTGTCAGTAGCATCGAGAAACGGCGCCTTTAGGGAAAAAGGCCTGGTTTAAACCTACACAACACACATGATGCCACGGGAGAATCGGCGGAGTAGATTCATGTTGCGTTGTCGACGTCAATGTCGAAGGGAATTTATTTTATTTAAGGAATTAAGGGATATACTGCACTTGCCGTTAAACACAGGCAATAGCAGCGTTTTGCACAGCTCACCGGATTCTCCCCGTAATCGAGCAAAGACCTCCTCATAAACGAATGAACCAGTCGTCTTAAAATTCATACATCATGAAAAGAACTGTTACGCTACATAAATACACAGCAAATGATGTTTTGACCTTTGCGAATATCAAACCAGTGGTTGTTGTGAACTGGGGAAATTTTGTCAGTGTCCTTCAGTAAAATGGACAGTTTGACAGCGGCAATCATTCACAAGCAAGTTGCTGCGAAGTACAAGTTTGAAATCCAGAATCAAAGTCGCAACCGGTTAGGGGATCAATATACAATAACGTTGTTTACCAATAATGATATTAACACAGCGCAGTACACACATACACTATAGTTCAAGTCAGAAAATGTGAAAGGAAGCGGACAATGTGCTACAGCAGTACGTACCATTAAACCACGCATTTGCAAACCATCAATCTGCAGAGAACCCAGTGAAAATTGCACTAGTCGTATAATACCTTTAGAAAAATGAGGTCAAATAAACTGGCAACACATAAAAAAAATGCTGTGGAACCGCATTGAGATATGAGTAAACTAGCCAACCGGCACAACACCCTTCAAACCGCACACAACCAACTAAACTTCGTTCAGAAACATTCACATCCCATATGGAATTAGGAAGCGAAAAACGCCTCCTTGGCCGTCACATTCCTCTTACGCGGGGTATCCACACTCCTTCTCGTCTCCTTAACAATCTCCTCCGCCACGATCCTGACATCCGGGCGTGGTTTAACCCTCACCTCCTCATCAGGAGTCTCGTTGTCGGTGATGGACGCCAGGACACTGGGGTGTTGGAACGCTAGCGATCCGCGGGGCGGGGCGATCGGGGGCTGGGCGAGAACCGTGGCTTCGACGGCCGGTGCAACAACCTCACTTTGCCCGGTCCAGATCTTGCGCACTGCGGGTCCGTCCAGTGCCAGGACGCCCGGACCGAGGAGGTGGACCAGAGCGGTCTTGAATTTGGTCATTTCCTCGTCGGTCTCCGCTTGGAACCAGTAGGTTTTGAGTTTGCTTTTCGGGGTGCGCTGGGCGATGGCGGCGAGGAGATCGGGGTTGAGACCTTTGGGCAGTTTGGGGCTCAAGTACGCCGGAATGTCTGTGAAAGGTCAAGTACTAATTAAGATACAATATAATTCTTGTAATTACTCTTTTGTGACGTTTTTAACAAAAACTATGTGCTTTAAAGGGTCTTTGCTGTTTTCATGCTTTAGTTGTGTGTGGAAAGGTCACGCGTGAGCATTTACACGAAAAGGTTGCGTTTGTTAACTGTGCTATCTAATGGCAAAAGGTCACACGTAGCTTTGGCAGATAACATGAACGCAAAACATTACGTTATCATTTAATTCGAAAATATGCATACTGAACACTTACCTAAACATGCTTTGCCTAGTACAACAAATCCCGCCGGTAGTTCCTTCAGTTGCACGCTGTGCGAATGATCCTTGGCATCGACGTTTGTCCACTCGAGGCTCCCCTCTTTGTTCACCGTCATGTCGACGGGATGCCAGTTATTCTTGAACAAACGGAACCCGTTCTTCAGCAGTCGTCCAGAGTACAGAATCCCTGGATTGGCGGTTAGAGTGGACGCGCGGGATGATTGCAGGGCGTCCTGGGGGAAGCTGACTTTGCGATCGGCCCCGTCGGTAGCGTCGCCGCCGCCCTTGCCGAGATCGTCATCCGGGAGGTCGATGGGCAGAGAGGGTGCCACTTGCATCGCTGTTCGGAATAAATTATACCGTAAAAACATCTGATTTGCTTGTAATTACTTACTATGTCGTGTACGGCGCAATAACCGAATCTGTTGTAGGCTCAACTTTTTGCAGTAGATCTGTTTTAATCTATGCAACAGTATTGTAATTTGATTTATCGTTTCGAACCGGGTATAAACATGAGACTGTCACCTGTACTTATGGAAATGCAAATTGGTTCGCCTGATAAAACACCGAGTCATCGATTGCGATCATTATACTTCTATTCATGTTATGAATAAAGCGTCAGCATACATATCTCATCGTAAACGTACGTCTGCTTTACGATCGACAGCAAACAAATGGTCGCAAATTTACGGGGAAAGAAATATGGAAATCTATATACGGATCTGTTTGAAAAATAAGGTACACTGATTTAAGAAACACGCGTACGTGTAACATGAAGACGATCAATACCGTAACGCTTCCAGTTAGTAAAACGTACGTTATATAATCAGTTGCGTTGAAGGTATGGCCTTACATAAGTACATGGCTTACCGTATGTTACATTACTGCATGTTTTTAACGCTACGTATTGCCGAAGTAAATGGAATCATTACCGCTACAAACGGCAATAAACAACGCTATATATAACCATTTCCATGCACCATAACCTTCGCCTGATCATGTATTATACCTTTAGTGTCAATAATCCGGGCAATCTCCGAGTCATCCCCCACGGCCATCCGGGTGGTAATGATCTTGGTGGATGTGTGCGTCGTGGTGACTTTAGTGACAGTTTGTCCCAGCAGGGCCTGGCCTTCCTTGGTGCGGGCCAGGAGACTGGGGATCTCGTTCCGCATGCTGCCGGAGAGGATCTCGATACCGCCCACCGAGTTGGAGGCGTGGGTACTGCGCTCCCACCCCGGGTTAATGGATTTGGCGACGGCTACTGGCATTTTACGTTTCCAGTGGGTTGAAGTTATGCGACAAGTTTAGAATCTGTAATCAGACAAATATGACATAATACAATAAACTCCGTGTGCAGATATGTGTAGACACACAGGTCAGCGTCTCCGAGTTCACTTGCGTCGCTTATATGACACATGTCTCGAAGGAACGTTGTGAACTAGTGATGACTAAATTACTTTACTTTAGTTAATTTTAAGGGGAAAGTTTGACGAACTGTGTTTTACACATACGTAGAAGTATCATATACGTCCGAGGTTTTGAAATAAACGAGATCTTTTTCATTAAGTCGAAAAGATTTCAAGATCAACAACAGAATGAGTTGGCCTTCTGGATAAGTGACGGCGACACATTCCGCTTTAACGGATAATTTAGGGATGAGTTTTTTTACCTAAACAAACGCTAACAAGATTCATCACGACATTTTCTCGATCTAAAGCTACAACTCCAAGTACCGTCTAATTCTCTAAAAAAACGCAACTTACCACGCAACGCTTGCCAAAAATGAGCGGTCCACAGTTGAAAATCAGAAAGCCAGAGAATTATCAACGTGAAGTAGGGAAAGTGGAACAGCAGACGGCTGTGGAGAAACGGATCTTTTCACTATTCAACGAGTGTCAAATATCCTAGATTGCACTGTAATCAGTATGCAGATGGGCAATGCGGCAATGCAAGTCTTTAAGAATAACTTTTTTGTGGATGAGCCAGTCGATGGCGCATCGCTTCGTCAGGCTGTGTTTAACACGCACAGTCACTTTTCATTGGTATTGTGAATCATACAGCGCGGGGCTTCTGTCTGACTGTATAATACAGGAAAAGAGAGATATTCCAGTCGAGTACCCGAACACTATGTCGGGGGTTGGAAAGCGCGATCGATAAGTGACTGGATGCGTTGTAGACCGGTTTATGCGTGGGAGTTGCCTGGAATATATACGGTTTGTGTACTGACATTTTGCGGTGTCAGATGGCACTTTAGGGACTGTGTTGCACCGGCAAGTGCTGCGTCAACAATGGCTAATGCGTTTGTTTGGCATGCGTTGGACTGAATACAGACAGAAAAATCATGCATACTGATTTCTGCGGTGAAGCGAGTGACCTTTATAGGAACGTATCGTACCCAATAAACAAAGTACAGGATGCTATAGCTGAGACATGTACAGTAAACCAGTGAAAACACCGCAAAGACATCGTTATGTGTACACGCATTCCGGCATAAAAACGAGAAAAGTTGTGATGAACTGTCACGAAACGGAAAACCGGAAGATTATCCAGATTTGTCAATCGCTACGCCAGTACATACTTTACTTTGTCGTTTGTGCCTTTAATTTGCTTACGTCACAACTGCGATATTGTCATATTAATTGAAACAAAATCTTTGAAGAGCGTACAACACACTGTACCTAACATATCTGTTTTTATAGCGAAAATGTTGGGTTTTCTGCATGCATGGGCAACATTCACATTCCGCCTTACATCGTTGTGTCACGCACCGGATGGCGAAGCAGTGATTATAGTTTTTTTTACGGTGCCGGTATCAGTGTAACGATCATGGTTAGATTGATAAACTGATCGTTAGCTAGCGGTTGAGTAATTTGATCCGATACACTACCGGGGACCTTGGATTAGGAAGTTACGATAACAGTTAACAGCAGACTGTCAGCAGTGCGACGAGAATCTTGCGACAAGCTAAACCGCATCACAGAGATTAATTACGCACCCGCGATGACGATCGATATGGCTAATTACGTCATCGCGGATTGCGTGCTGAATTCTGGATGTGTGTGTGCAGCAGGATGTCTGGTTAATATTAATGGACTTGTAACACCAGCAAATCAACAATAATGTGTACATGTAAACAGAAATTTGACGCGGGGTTGAAAGCAGTCGTATCGGTAAATTGGGCATTTTTCGTGTTGACTTAGGTACATATATGACGTATGCATACAACTGACGATTATTATCTTCAGATAAAGGTCACAAAAGGACGGTACCAATTTAACGTATGTTGGCATTAAGAATCACAATTAAACGAGAATTACAGTAAAAATTACAGACTGGCATTATGAATTACAGTTATAAACGAGTTACAGAAGCGATCAATTCACCTAGCGGCTACAGTTGGTAACGTTTTTCCAAGGTGTACATGCATACACCAATGTTCCGATATTTAATAACCTCGATAATTTAGTAAGTACGTATTACTGATGTTGTTGATACTGTAGAGCGGTACCTTGATCATTGAAGCATACGTAGTGTATTAAATTTTAAATAATTTAATACCAATCACTAACAAAATTAGGTACTTAGTAACATGTATTTCGCACATACGCATTAAGTATTAACACATGCATAAAATATCTCCAGTACCTAGATAGTATATGTTAAATTACTGTATAGACCGTAGACAGAAATTAATCCTACTTTTAATAAATATTAGTTTAGTTTAGTTTATTACTGAGCAGACAAACCCATGGCACTATCATGATCAGTCTGGTCACAATTCACAAGTTAGACAACAACATTGTTTCCGTGATACTCAACAGGAGAAAAGATTTTTTTTTACTTGATTACTGAATTTGAAAGAAAGAATTTGAAAGATAACTGAATTTGTTTTGCACGGCGCCGTACCTGTGCCTGCTTTCGGTGGGTCTGCGACGGAAACGTTTTGGTGTCCAAATTAAAGCAATCAACACCAGGTACTATAGCTACTGTAACCACAATTGCTAGCTACGATCATGAGGTATCGTAATTCTTGACACTATTTTTATTTCCGCCCGAGGGTGGGAAATAATTATATAGAAGTATCTAGTTTTCGTATTCGTTCTTTCAGTTGCGAACTTGGAGCACGCAGAGAACTATATCTGATTCCCCATCATGTCATTCATAATGTTTCCGTCTGCTTTTGATTTGGCTCGGATTTGTGCGAAACAGGAATTAATCAACCCCACTACAGCATTTAAATGCGTATAATATGGAACGGACTATTCCACATATTCAGCAGCTAGGTAAGGAAAGTTGTAAAAAGCATACGTGCGTTTTATTCATTCTTGAAACAAAAACACTTGAATCCGGACGCCATGAAATGCGGATAGAGAAAAGATCAGATCAGTGGTTTATTCTTATTTAATTAAGTACTTTGTATGCTACGACATAATATCTGTAATATGGTTACGTATACAAACATATACACATCGGCTGAACTGCACAGTAAAGGACGCATTACCGATCAAGAACTTAAGTTCTTTTGTTCATGGACCCAGCTCTGCAACGTAATTAATTAACTATACAGTACGATCCATAAGGAAAGGGTTCAGCTGCAGATTTTTCATGTTGCGCGATAGCATCAAGCTTGGAGCAAAGCGTAGAGATAAATAAAAAAATAACGTAAAAAATAACAAAAAAGGTATAAAAATAATGTCAAATAATAAAAATAATATATAATGTATTATATAAAAAATAATAATATATGAAATAAATAAAAATAATAAAAAAACAATATAAATAAATGCTTGCAGGTTCGTTCGTTCTCCAGAAAATTTGGCGATCAGGCTACAAGACCGGTTTGTTTGTCTTCGATCGCACCGGAACGCGTTAACCGCGCGAGGGATAAGGTACGACAGGTGTTTAATGCTACCGGAAGTTCGCCGGTAAATGTTGATCATAGTTAGGGAACTGCCGTGATCAGCTACCGTTTTGCGCGGGATATTCTGCACACGCGGTTATTTCCGGTAGGCTGTAGCCGCCGATATCAGTCACGATATCGGCCCAAACGATTACATTATGCTGTGAAACGCCGGCTGCTTACATGCTCCTGATACCTTGACGAATTCCTTCGAATTTTCCGAGATTTTTCTTTTTAATGTAGGTCGTACCAAAATGTATTCGGCCCACAACTACGCCGTCTGTTGTTGTTGCATAATAAAATATTATCATCTGCGTGACAGAGAGTATGAAAGTACATTGTATGTACTTCATTAAGTACGTACTACAAGATAAAATATATAAATTAAACAAACAAACAATATATATATATATACAATAATTAATCTATTACACAACATTATATTTCAAAATAATATAAATAAAACTGCAAACAAACAACATTCTGTGATTTGGCTGCATGTGCGACGTTGTTCTAATGGTACAATATAATTTAATCGAAGAAAAATACCAAACCCGATTTGCATTATATAAAAACTGTTGTTTAAGCTGTCGGCACAATTACAGTACAAATCAGGTTTGTTTTTAAAGAAGGCATTATGATTCATGAAGCGTGTACGTGCTTACTGACGTACGCACATCGGACCGAGGATCGGACTTGCAGTAAATTAATAACTAAATTATAAATATGAATAAATAATTGATAAAATTATTGTAGCACACGTTTGATCATTTAACATAGTGTACCATGGTTTATTGTTAACCACATGTACACGCACATTGAAAATACTGACTGTTGTACCGTTGTTTAAAGTCCGGTGCAATCACCAGCCGGAAGCATATATGAACCCATCAATAGATCGATGGCCACATGCTGTAATCTTTAATCTACTTGCCAGTATACTGGATTTCAATCCGTAAAATAATTCCAACACACCGACGTATATTAGTTAAATTAGCATTAATTAAAGGTCATTTAATTTAATGTTTGGGGTAATATTGGTAACAGACGGATGATACTACTCATAGGAAATGTATAGCACAAAAATAATATTTGGAAATTACTACCTCGTCTCGTACTAACCGTTAAAATTAAGCTGGTTAATTCAGGTCAATTTTGCATAAATATTACGTCATAAACAATTTGACCCGGGTAAACTGGTATTACCCTAAATCTGGCTGCATCGGTAGCGTGGCGTTGCGCAGCGAATCTTTCGAATCGACCTGATGCGATGTTTACAATAATTATTGTTGGTAATGACGTTTACTTTGCTCTGGAGTTTCACGGTCTAGATCGGTTTGTCAATCTTCTCATGTTAATGCGGTATTATCCGACGATAATAATACTCATTATAATAGCATAACAAGTGGGCAGAAATGGCTAAATAATGAATACTTGCTTTCATTAAAAATCGGAGATTTCGATTTGGCACACTACCGTAGAGCAGGCTTCGACACGCCACGCTACCGATACAAGTGGTGCGTCTGCTGATAACAGGATTAACAGCGCATTCCATTGCGGTTAGCTCCACCCACCGCATGCATAATTTGAATAGCTGGCTGTCCGGTATGAGTGGC
>JAQGAU010000683.1:0-24948 GCA_034698045.1 Paramacrobiotus richtersi | reverse complement strand
AAATAAATAAAAAATAATAATAATAGTGACCGACCGAATGACAGACA
Source organism: Paramacrobiotus richtersi (assembly GCA_034698045.1). Taxonomy (NCBI): domain Eukaryota; kingdom Metazoa; phylum Tardigrada; class Eutardigrada; order Parachela; family Macrobiotidae; genus Paramacrobiotus; species Paramacrobiotus richtersi. The sequence continues at coordinate 24,901 of JAQGAU010000683.1, read as the reverse complement.
CACATCGAAATCCATTTGAGTTGAGTATAGTCTGTATAGAGGACCTTCGCTCCGCTTCGGTCGATAATAACATTTACGCGCATGTTGATGGCTGGCTGAATACAGGATTGGATAGTACAATTGTAGACGGTGATCAACTATTAGATCAAAGCAGAGTGAGCACCTATGCTGCTCAGTGAGCCAGCGGCACTGTACGATTTTCGAATCGATTTGTGTGCACTTATATACGGTTCCATATGCTGGTATATAGTCACACTCTGACGGATACGCAGTTTCTTAAAAGCATTGGAGCATTCGTGCCAGATTTTCTGCGAAATGCTTCCCACTGTACAGTGTAGAGTGTCGAACTAGTTCAGATTAATTGTTCGTTTAGCTTTATTCTCCACACTACGATATAATAACCAAAACAGTTATCAACACGGAGCATTTATAAGGGTACTGCAAGAACATTCCAGAATTCCCACTAGGAATGACGCGGTTAGCACACAGCTTTTTGACAGTTGGTCTTGACCGAATATGTCGTGGCTGGCTCCATGGTCCAAGTGCCAGATCCCTCAACGTAATCCTGAGTGGTCTCAACCGAGCAGTCTACCAGAACATTCGGGCGGTTATCGATGATGCTGAGGGCTTTATAACTGCCGATCGTCGCCGTTTCACCTAGGTTCATTTTAAGCAGCTCCGGCTTTCGCTTCAGGAAGTTGCGCAACCAGGTGTACGAACAGCCGCAGTGCAGTTCTCGCGGGTTTTTCAAGGCTTCCTCGGGCTTGAGAATGGGCCATCGGTTTTTGTTGCCAAACTCTTCGAAAATGGTGGAAAACTCGACCTCAAGAGCCAAAGTTCTCAAGGCGGGCAGGTCGGTGAAGGAAAAGGCCTCAATGTAGGCAAAGGTGGACTTTTCAAAAACAAGGACCTATAAGCGGAAAGTATTATTCTGCAGTGGATAAAAAACAAAACCCTGTACATCTTAACCAACGGAGCCAAACAATGGGTTTTAAACGGTTCTGCCATAAAAAACTGCATTAATTCAAACTTCGGAATGTATGCTTTAATTAAGAGTAATTGCTTTACTAACTGAACCGGCTTTCGCACAGATTATTAAGTCAACATTAGTCTAACCTGAATGTTGGCCATTGTGCTGAAGTCTTGCTTTCTAATTCGCACATCCAACGCCTCCTTGATGGTCAGTCTGAGCAGGCTGGCCAGTACGGCGCTTTCGTGAATCCGCTGTGTAACCATTGCGTCGGCATACGTGATTTCCAAGTCAACCAACTGAGTTTTAACTGGTTCAAAAAGCTGTTTGTTTAAAAGCACATGAGAGACGTTATCCTGGAATTTCATGCCCAGAATTAGTCCCCGGTTGGAAAAAACCTCGGCGATCTTAAGCATGGCATAGTTCCAGTGCGAGATGTTCTGGGCATTCGTGGTACAAAAGACACTAAAGAAGGTGTCACGTGGTCCGACTTTGCATCCAAATTTAGCTTCGGGCAAGTTGTAGAGTTTCTCCTCGCTGTACCAGATCTTTTCCGTACTGAAAGACGGGAGCGGATTCAGTGTCCGAGTGGGTTCTGTTAGATGGGTGCATTCTGGTTCCAATGGGACATCTGTAAAAAGTCATCATGTTTCTGAAAACACGTTTCTGCAAACGCAATAATGAATAATCGTTCCTTGGTTCTTCCTACCTTGGCAGATGACGATTCCTAACAAAGCTTGGGCGATGCAAAGGCTGAAACGTAAAGCCATGTTCGCCCTTATTCCGGTAACTAACGTGATCTGTCGCCAAAGATTTACTAATGACTGTCGCCGTTTCTCGTTCTAACTACCAGTTCATACAAAACAGCGCTTTTTTTGTCGCTGCAAGTTGTTCAGATTGCAGTATGTTGTAGCGCGAACTTAAACTATATAGCTATAGTGTACCTAACCTGTTTATCGTACCAGGAAAACGAACATTTGCCAGCGGCATCTAATATAATTTAATGTCACCGTATGTGCAATGATTAGTAGATGGGTGTTGAAAAAGATAAACCGGATAGCCAGACAGACGCGTTGGAGTACAGGTTTACACGTGGAATCGTTTTGCCATGTTAACGTGAGTGTTTGTAACCACGGGTAAATCATTGTGCCTGCAGCATAAATGTTATTAAGAAACTGGCCGGCTGTTTCATTTTCCCACATAAACCTTTTCTTTAGATCAGAGTCCCACTCTGCACCTGGTCAGCTGTTTCTTCATTTAACGTGTTATTCGCGCGCTCTTCGTCTGTGACGGAAAAGAAATGGGTTTATCTAAAAACTTAATGAGATAGCTTAGATCTGTGTTGAACAACACTGCAGTATAAAACTCTGTAGATGGTATTAAACACTGCTTAAAAAAAACGGCAGAACTGACAGATGAAAGATAATTCATTGTCAAAGAGTATTTAACCGGAATTCATGCTAGTTTGACATCTGGCGTTTCCGATAAAGACACTGTTTAACTTTACACAGGAAGCTAGGTAGTACCAGGCGTGTAAGAATATCTTCGTTTTCAGCTACGGCGGGAGTTTATCAAGGTGAAAAAAATACCCAACAGGTTCCGTTTTGGGTGGTTCCCAAAGACAATTTTTTGCATCAAATCGCAGATGTGCATCGTTACCGCATATGGTGCACATGATTAAACAGCAATTAAATAAGCAGAAAAGTCTCGATAAATTCAGCCGTGCATTAAAAGTATGGTTTGAAGACGCTATACAATGCATAAAAAGATAAGACACGTTATTACGCAAGTTTTTTAGATTTCGTTGATTGTGTCTAAAGATACTGAATTTCAAAGTATTCAAAATTCAATAACTTTTTACGTAATCATTGAAATCGAAAAAGCTTGTGTAATAATCTTTCTTGTGTTTCTGTGCATTTTATAGCGTCTTCAAACTATACTTTTGATGCACGGCTGAATTTACAGAGAATTTTCTTCTTATTTCTTATTTACTTGCTCTTTGTTTACACGCCTGTTGTGGGCTGCGCGCGCGCTGCGGGCAAACAGTGACCTAATCACAGGGTAGAGCAATCTCTTTGCTGTCATGTGTATGATATGCGGTAGCGATACACATCTGCGATTTGATGCAAAAAATTGTCTTTGGAACCACCTAAAACGGAACCCGTTGGGTATTTTTTCACCTTAGATCACACACATGAGCAAAACAGTAGGATGTAGGGGCATGCGGAAAGAATAATGCACAATGCGACTTTTCGATCAAAGTCCCTTAAGTTGTCGGCTCCTGCGAAGTAATAATTATACTTCATTGGGGGGAATGGTGCTATATCTCGTGATCCGTAAAATATGTGCTATATGCTGCAGCACTTGGCGAAGTAGTTATAATACATTGGGGTACCATTGTTTACTTCTGTTTGTTAGAACGGATTCAATGGACATCCTCGCGTAGGTCCACCACCAGCAGATGCAACTGGGGAGGATGATGTATTCAGAAGTTATCTCACGTGTGTCCATTCACGTCCCTTCGCGAAAATGTTTCTTCATTCGATCTGGAGGGACAGTGTATGGCGTACTAGAGAATTGTCCGTTATTGCTGCACATCAGCTACAGCGAATCTTCCTGCTACAAAAGCCATGAAAGCTTAGCGGAACAATAGTCCCAGCTACGCAGAACGCTGTACGGTAGATTCCCATCATCGTTCCGGTTGTGGGCTGCGTTAACTGCAGTTTTAAGGTTACGCGTATTGTCCGAAATCTCGTGATAAGCCTTTTCTTTGTGGTAAAAGGGCAAATAGGGCGAAACTAAAAATTCAGTTTTCATGTAGTATTATGTCATATTTCTTCTGTATTGGTAGCGGCTTGATAGGTATAGAAATCGAAATGTTCGAGAATGATGCCAAGACAGGAAACGGATGTCATCCTTACTTTACTGACATTCACATAATTAACTACGTTTTACTTCGGTTGTGCTAATAGGATCCAAAATTATCCAAATTTCATCAGCGAATCCGATTCAGCACGTGCTGTTACAAATAAGGGTGGTGTTGTCTTGCCATACGTGCGACCAGGCACGATGCAATAAGCGTCATTATATGCGATATTTGCTTCAATCCGCAGTTGTGGCTGGTAGAAGCTATCACCGGCTTGGTGAACTTGAGGCTTAATATCGCTTCCCAGCTAAAGCGAATAAGAATGATTTACTCTTCTGTGTTTATCGTTTTGATGGTGGAATTGTGCAACTGCATTGAAGTGACATATTTGGTTGTTCTACCCAGTAATCCCGGTATCGCCCCGTCCATCCTACGTACGGCCGGCGCGGTGAACATGAGCATTGAGTTGGTCAATCGGAAATACGGTGAACTGTATGATGTCCATTTTAAGCAAGTAGCTCCCAGCAGACCAACGCTGTGCGAAGATATGGAAGCTCTTTCGCCGAGGCTAGTTGCCGAGCAGTACTTTGCTCAACGGCAGGACGTTTCCAGCACCTGTTATGCCATTGTGATAGCAGGTACGCGTCGTGCACGACTAGGAAAAATGCCCCGTTTAATTTATTTATGTTTGCCTAAGCTCTTGATTGATATGGTAGCCGTCTGATAACAGAAGAGCGGAACACATGTATCCAGTAGCAAGCATAAGTTAACTGCACGATGCGAACAAGATACTTATGCAGTCCGCGGTGATAGAAGTCTAATAAAAGCCTAAACTACAGCGGAAAAGCTAAATTCGAGTCTGGGCTTGAATCGTTTCTGTTTTCATGATTCATGAAGTACAGTAATTACTGATGCAATGAAAGCTGCTGATCCGCGTACTGAACATATCTAGAAGAACCGTTTATACCATGCTGGATCTGCCATAGCTTTTGTTTTACAGGATGCACAAACTTACAGCTTCAAACTGTCGCCAGTTTGTCAAGAGGTAAGGGATTTACTCCTTCGAAGGCGATTACGGGAATTATTCACATTTTTCTTGTACCGATTACAGAATTTGGAATGACGGTATTCGTCACGTAAGTACGCGTATCTTATAAGCGGTTAACCTCTAAAACCACCTGTAGTCCGGACGGTCACTTTTCGCCCAAGATCGTTAAAACCGTACGGAAACATGCAGCTTCGCAAATTTTGCCCGTTTAAATTTTTGATTTGCCAGATTGCCCTCAATCATTCAGCCTAACCCAGACACGTTTTCCCAGTGCGTCCTGATAAGCTAGATACTATTCCCCAGAGTGTTGTGCCAGACGAATACTATACCTCAGGGACTTCTGCACTCTGAGGAATATTAATTTTGCCGACTGCAGTTTTTCTGTAGGAGCGTCTATTTTAAGTGAATCGGTAATGAATCCCACTGTATATCCGCGAAGTAGTGTCAGTCTTGGAAAATACTCTGAGGAAAGGTGTCCGGTTGGGATGAACGCCTGAATGCACTGGCAACCAACATTTCTGAATGGGTGAACTTTACGCCGGAAAAAAATTCGGCCCACCGGAAGGTTTTTGCGGTCATGGGAAAATGTGTCCGCCGGACGCATTTTCCATGCGGAAGGTTTTCCGGTTACCTGCCAAACCAAAACGAGCAACGACCTCTCACTGTGATATTTTCGAGAGACGAAGTAATGCATGAGGAAACGTTGCTACTTTGATTGACCAAAGCCTACCAAGTGCAAAACAAACGTCGAGCTCGTAACGCGGCTCCGATAAAAATACACGGTGTATTTTATTTATTATACACCACAATAAGGCAGTATTACAATTGCAGTGGAATAGGCTTTGCCGACTTCACTCACGAACGGCATTATCCCACGACCATCATGATGGGCGGTACATTGGAAGGGATGGCGGACGCGGTCTTGGGCTACACTGTGTCGTTCAACTGGCGCCGCCTGACGATTCTACTGGACAGCAAAAGCTTTACCCCAATTTATGGACTTCTAACTGGAGCCATGCGCAAACTGGCCAGTCGACAAAGCGGCGGTACCGTACTTCTGGAGAGCGTCGCCTTCGACCATACCGACAATAAAACCATCAATGAAGCGCTAATATATGCCAAAGCGCGAAGTCGAGGTGAGGCTGTACCTGAGGTCAAGGCCTGCATCATAACTGAATGGATTTTGGTTCTTATTTTTGCAGTGTTCGTTCTGATGTGTGGAATCTCGACGGCTGTTCAGCTCCTGGTAAGATTTGCTCAACTTAATCTTAGCTACTAGCGACGTTGTTTCTCATTATTTATCTTCCGTGTATGCTATTACAGAGAGTCGCAGCGTCACTTGGATTGGGGAACGGGCAATACGTAGGTCTTCGTTTTATATCCTTACTGGCTTCGTCTTCCATCACAGTCCCAACTTTTTAGGTGTTTATAAACATTCAACCCCTGCAGCAAACTGGAGCATATGGCAGAGTTGCTGAGTTCAGTTACCCGCCGCCAGAGGTGCGCGAAACGTCCGTAAAATAACATCTTCGCACTTGAATTTAGCATTAGCTGTTTTTTAGATGGTTGGTGTTATGCGATCCACATTTTCTCTACTTCTTCACACTGAGAAAACCCGGACCGGATCCGCAAAGCTTAGTGATTACCTTATGACATACGCCAAAAGTGTGTATAACTTTACGTACGAAAGCGATGAACTGGTACGATTTTGGCCTTCCCCCACAACTGTAACTAAAGCGAACAGTTACCTAAACGGTTGTTTCGTTACAGCCTTTAGAAAGCTATGCTATCCAGAACACCGTGAATGCAGTGGAGATTTACGCCGAGATGATCGTTAATTCGTTGCATTCAGTAGGACGCATGAATGCGTGCAGCGATCCCTTGTTCGCTCGCTCAGCTGCGGCCAACCGGTCTTTCACTAGCAGCCTTGGGAACTTGTACATTGACGCGCACCGTGTACGCAACCTTAATGTCGATGTGTACGCATTTGAGCTGCAAAGCCAGACCATGCAGGTATGAATACCTACAGTGAAAAAAACCGTCTCGGTATGATAAAAGGGGTAGACCACAGCAACAGAAACTAGCTCTAACTTATTGTCTTTTACTTTGAGCTGTAAGGGACAAGTTGTGTGCTACAGCTCAATTTAGCAAAGATCAGTGAAAAACCAATAATGTGAAATATACCGGCTCGGTAAAATGATTTCCGATTCCTAGCATCTTTTGTGCTTCTTCTGTGGTTCGCCGGAGCGTTAACATGTGACATTCCTTCAAAATGACCTTTCTTCACACAGCAATACGCAGTGTATGACGCTCAATCACGCAACCTCATTCCTCTTAATACCTTCAGCGTCAGCTGGATGTCGTCAACAGTCCCACCGGACGTCCCATTGTGCGGATTTACCGGCACGGAGGGGCCTTGTGCCGCCACCGGTAACAATCAACAACTGATCCATAGCGCGCAATTACCACGAAACCATGTTGTTTACTAGATACGGCCACGCTTTCCATTGTCTTACCAGTAGTCTGTGGCGTCATCCTTGCGTTCGTCGTAACTGGCATTGTGCGGTAAGGATAACCGCCCTCTACCTATACTTGGAAACTTGATAAAGAAGGACAATTGTTTAATCAACAGATACATCAAGCGTGTATTGGCAATTTCTAATCCATGGTGGTTGATTTCCTCGGAGGATTTCGCGCAGGATTCAGGGGGGAGCTTGAGTCACATTCACGGAAAAAAATGTGCTGTGTGGAAAGGTCAAAAGGTGTGGGTTAAATCTGTGCCGTTGCAAGGTAGACCGGTGACCAAGGATCTTCACAAGAATATCCAGGTTCTAGAGGTAAGAAAGCTTTGTTGCCGACCATCTGATCATTGACGGTTAACCTCGGCTATTTGCTTTTGTTCCAGCATCAAAATATCAACAAGTTTTATGGAGTTGGCTTCATCGGCCAAGAGATCCTCCTGGTCAGCCAGTTTTGTCCACGAGGGTCTTTGCTGGATCTTTTGGATACCATGCAGCTGGACATCACGTTTCATTACTCATTGATAGCGGACTTGTTTCAGGTTTGCATTCATATGGATTTTCAAACATTAATGCGTGAAGGTTGGTTATTTTACGATAGGGGTTGGTCTATTTACACTCGGCTGCCGGTGCCCATGGTCGTCTTCGGAGTACATGCTGCCTAATCGACAATCACTTCACCCTGCGGATCGGCCAACACGGCTACGGGGAGCTCATCAAATGTGTCAACCGAAAAGAATTAACTTCAGTAGGCAAATCCGTCTGGGACGCGCCAGAATGCCATGTCTTTCCCATCTCAGTCAAAACGGTGGCCAGCGATATTTACGCCGCCGGGGTCATTGCCTATACGATCCTTTGCATCGCATCAGTACCATTCAATGAAATGGTCACATTACCGGAGGGAACTCCAATAGAGCTGGGCTTACTGGTCCAGTGCTGTGGGGTGAACGATCCACAGAAGCGGCCCACTGCCCGACAATTCTTGCAAGCGTTTTACCGGTTGAGTTCTACCAGGATGGCGGGAATTACATCCAACTCAAACATAGTTGATCGGGTGTCAAACCGGTTGGAGAAGTATGCGGAAGCTTTAGAGTGGGCGGTCTTGGAACGAACCAAGGAGCTGGATCAGGAGAGGGCTAAATGTGATAGTCTACTAAGGCAAATGCTACCGCTGTGAGTAGATTGATCATGTCTATCCCAGTATTTATAAGGAAACCTGCTTTTTTCTAGTCGCTTTTCTCACACATTACGGAACTCCTGTAATGTGTTTGATATAAAAAAGAATGACGCAATCCATATTTGCTCTTAGGTACGTCGTAGAGCGTCTACGCAACCGTCTGGTAGTGGAAGCGGAATATTTTCACCAAGTTAGCATTTTCTTCGGTAGTCTGGAGGGCTTTGCAGCGTGGACATCGCAACGCGCGCCCGGCATTGTTATGGAGACTCTCGCTCTCATCTATGCTTCCTTAGACAATCTTATTTCCGATTACTCCGCTCAGAAGGTCGAGGCCGTCAACGAATGCTACATGGTACATTTTGTTGATAACTGCTATTGCTAGTATGGCAACATAAACAACTGCATTGAAATAAAAGGTCACAAGCGGTATTCCACATAAAGCCAGCGTACATCATGCGCTGGAGCTGTGTCGACTGGCCACGGAGATGCTGCGTATAAATCTTGAGCCAAGCAAGATTATTGGACAGTGTGCCAAAGAATATGGGCTCCGCTGTGGGATACACTCAGGTAAACCATTCTCAGTTTTCGGAATAGAATTTTTGCAAGGACACGTTGTCGTTCCAAACAGCATGTATCTATATTCGTTCAGTCGTTTTTATGACGTATCAGAGGTTATTTTTCACAGGACCCTGTGCTACCGGAGTAATTGGAACGAAAGTGCCGCGTTATTGCATGTATGTTGATTACCTCCACGCCTGCATTAACGGATACATACTGATACAGTAAATCTTTTCCGCTGCCCGATGCGCTAGATTATTGTTCTACAGATTTGGCGACACTGTTAATGTGGCTTCACGCATGGAAAGCCACGGTCAAGGCGGCCGATTGCACGTAAGCAACGTCACTGCCGATTTGATACAGAACTGCCGTGAATTCGTCCGTGAACCGCGCGGTGATGTCGATGTCAAGGTAAACCGCATTCAAACCGATAGATGCCCATAAGGGGCAATGGCTGGGAAGAGTCCGTGACGCTCTAGAAACCGTAATTGTTCGCAGGGAAAAGGACGTATGCACACGTTTTGGGTGTATCCAAGCAGCACTGTACAGTCATCTCCTTGTCCGAAGGAAGTCCATAACCCGGTTATCCAGAGGACTCTGTCAAAGCAGTAGTCGAGTAAAGAGATCGTTGTTGTTCTGTTCTCTCATCTCTGCTGGTACCGGTGTTTACGAAAAACGAGTTCAGTGGTTGTTTTTCTCCTTCTTTTATGAGGGTATTATCAGCAGTCTTTTACAGTAGAATACAAAACGTTGATCAATGACGGGACATAGTAGTCACCAGTGCCAGCAACAAACGAAACGGAGTCGTCTGCTGTCTTGAGCGTGCCACAGAAAACAGCTCGCCGTTACTCTACTGTAGCCCATAATATATGCTTGTGATCATGATGGAAATCAGTCTCAGATCTCGATCTGAAACGAGAAAAAAATAACTATGCACAGTTGTCTATGGGACAAAAGTACGCATGCAGCCAAAATTTGGGTGCTGCATGTGCCACTGGCCTAACAAGGCGGCTGCGCGTGCAGTCGCATACTGCTAATTAAACCGGAAAGCTAGACAAATGCTGTACTGGCGAACGAGAACATAAACTATATCGTTTTGCCATTGCTAACTTGTTCCGCTGTTTTAAGTGAGCGTTCCACCACGGGTAAAACATTCTACCGGCAGTGTATACATATGTTTTCAAGAAACTAGCCGGCTGTTTCATGTTCCAAAGTATACTCTTTCTTTAGACCGTCTCTTCATCCAAAGTCTACTCTGTTCTTCGCGAGCACTTCGTCTTTGTGAAGGGGTAGACGGAAGAGAAGGAAGCGGCGATGCGGGTTAAATGGAAACTTGTAAATGACTGTAATCTGGATCGGATAAGGTTGCATTTTAACCACGTAAATACCGCTTGAAACAAATGAGCTGAAAGATGCAAGACATTAATTATGAATGTTTACAGCAGGCAATCGGAATGTGTGCTACTTAGACACCTTACGGTTCCGATAAAGACACCATTTAACTTTTTACATGAAGCTAAATGCGTGTAATAAGGACCTCCTTTTGACCTTTTCTGTTTCGCGTAAGTTTATTTAATCATATACAGCAGGAAAACAATCGGATGTTGGCCACGTGTAAAGCATAATGCAGCTCCAGTTTTATGGTACTGTAACATCGATTATCAAATTGTGTTTGTTTGGACGGCCAGCCTAGCTTAGGTCGACCCCAGCAGACGAAACATTTGTGGACAATATATCCAGAAGTTATGCTGCGTTTGCAGATGAACTTCTCTTGACGAACACATCTCTTCGTTCGATCTGGAGGGACAGTGTATATGACCAACTCATAACTACGTGCTACGAATAAAATATTATCTAACCTGGAAAGCGAGTCCTTATGCACATCGGCAATGAAAAAGTGGTTATGGCGAAACATTTGCTTTGAAAATGCAATAGGACCTTCTTAACAGATGTAATGGAGTCCAAGTATTCTGACTTTGACATAGCACTACACTATGTCGGTAAAGTGTCAAACTTTCTCCGTTTGCACTGTTCCGTTGCCGTTCTCTAGCTGGTATAGCGACCACGTCACTACCTTATCTCTACCGTAAAGGTAGTGACGTAGTTACTACCAGCTAGAGAACGGCAATGACTGTGCAGTAGCACTTTGAAGAGATGACCTCATTGACCTCTCAGAGGTCAAAGAGGGAATTAACCGTTACTGCTACACACGAGATATAGCGAGCCTTTCTTCTACAGAGACTATGAAAGCTCAGTGGAAACAATAATCCCAGCCGCATTTAAGGTTGTACGGTAAATTCGCATCATCGTCCCTGTCGTGGGCTGTGTTCACTATAATGGTGCAACGTTACTCGCATTGTGCGAAATGACCTTTTTATTAATACCAAGGCTTTTCTTTGTGGAAAAAAAGGGCAGGTATGACGAAACTATTAAGAATTCCAGTTTTCAGGTAATAACGTTCTATGGCATACTTTTCCCCTATTGGCAGCGGTTTGATCGACACAGAGATAAAAATTTCTGATTATAATGCTAAGAGAGGAAACAGATGTCACCCTTATTTTACTGACGTTCACTGGCATAATTAATTACGTTTACTTCGGTTGTGCTAACAGGACACCAAATTATCCAGATTTCATCAGTGTATCCGATCCAGCACGTGCTGTTGCCGTTATAGGCGGCATTATTGTGCTATACGGGCGACCAGGCACGTTTTAATAAGCTGCTTTAAGTCACAGTTGTAGCTGGTGGAAGCGATCACTGGTTTCGTGAACTTGACACTAGTCTCCCGTTTGTTGTTAGGAAAATAAGAATGATTTACTCTTCCGTGTGTATCATTTTGCTGGTCGAGTTGGGCAGCTGCATTGAGGTGACCTACTTGGTTGTTCTGCCCAGCAATCCCGGTCTTGCTCCGTCAATTCTACGTACGGCCGGCGCGGTGAACATGAGCATTGAGCTGGTTAATCGGAAATACGGTCAACTGTATGGTGTCCATTTTAAGCATGTGTTAACTCCCAGCAGACTGACGTTGTGCGAAGAAATGGAGGCTCTTTCGCCGAGACTCATTGCCGAGCAGTACTTCGCTGCACAGCAGCACAACCCGAACACGTGTCATGCCATTTTGATGACAGGTACGGCTGAAACTCCCCGTTACGTACCTAACTTTTTAGATTGATCTTATAGCAGTACAGATATGTAGAGTGGACTGCATATACTCGTAGCCAGTAAACATAAATTAACGTGCACGATGCGAACAAGAAACTGACAATAGCGGCATATCTGCCGCTCTTGTGATCTTTTATGCATTCCGAGGTGACAGAATGCAAATCAAAAAAGAAACCTATGCAGAAAGCTATTAATTGAATTGCGGGCTATTTATTCAGTCTACCAATTAATGCATACGCACGATTAACAACAGTTATGCGAGGCGCGGTCTGGGGCGTTCTCGAGGCAACGTTTTTCAGTTTATATTTTGAGCGGAAGCGCGGCCTCAGTATTGGATTCACTGTCACTTACTAAAGCACTTTCGGATAATAGTAACGGCGTTGGCTTTTCTCGGTTTTAGTTTTGAATAGTAATGTTTCTGCTGTAGTAATCTTTAACGCCAGCAATGTCATACCACCTTGCAACTAAATTTTAGTGCTATTAACAACAGTTACTGCTACTGTTCGCTGATGACAGTATGAGCTAGGTCCGATTACCTATAATACATCAATTGATTTCATCTGTACAACAATCGATAAAATCGTAGAAGGCAGGTTCGTGTGTACTTTACGATTACAAGTTTCCGCTGTATTCCGGTCTGTCATGTGTCCGATGGCATCTTCATGGAATGCACTACGCAGCACCGAAAGACCGGAAGGGCAGCCTAAATATCAAGGTTTAATCAATGCAATCATAACATAGACGCAATCGTCGGCTATGGCCAAGTGCGCAACAGACCATCACCATGCAAGAAGAAAACGCGTGGCCACCATACCAGATTACTGAAATATCAATAATTCTTATCAAAATACAGCGGTGCTGCCGGCCAGCGCAAGCGCACTGAGCGTATTCGAAAAGAAGTCATCCCTACAATGCTTTTAAACGCTGAGTCGTCTACACTGTTTTTGTTTTGCAGGATGCACCAACCTACAGCTTCAAACTGTTGCTAGTTTGGCCAGAGGTAACAGAGTTTTACTTTCGGGAGTCGATTAGGGGAATTAATCGCAGTTTATTTTGTATCGCTTACAGAGTTTGGAATGACGATATTCGTCCCGTAAGTACGTGTGGGTTGCAGCTAAGCCGGTGACCGCTAAATCCATCCGGAGTCCGGACGGGTGAAAACGTCCGGCAGACACTTTTCCCTCAAGATCGTTAAAAGGGGAGGCCGCAATTTTACAAATTTTGCTTATTTTAATTTTTGATTTTCCAGATTGACCTCAGTCGTTCAGCCTAACACAGACACTTTTCCCCAGAGTATGCTACCCGACCGACACAATTCCTCAGAGTGTTGTGCAAGACGAGCACAATTCCTCAGAGTCTTCTGCACTCCGAGGACTACTAATTTTGCCAAATGCCATTTTTTTACAGGAGCGTCCATTTTAAGTGAATCGGTAATGAATAGTATACCGGGGAAAGAGTGCACAGAATACATCTGGGAGAATGTTATAGGGAAAAGGGTGCGGTTAGGCCGGACGGGGGAACTGACAGACCAAAGCTTTTGAATGGGTAAAATTTACGCCGGCTTTCCGGACGGTTTTTAAACGGTCCCGTGGGGAAAGTGTCCGCGGGACGTTTTCCCGTCCATAAGGTTTTGGCGGGTAAGCCGAAATTGACGACTTCTCGCTGTGATATTTTCGAAGGAGAGAGTCAGGCATGACTGGCAGTAAGGGAACGGGACTGCTTTGATTAAGCGACAAAACCCACCAAATTCGAACAAATGTCGTAAAGCGGCTCGGATGACAAAACACCAGAATATTATAATTGCAGCGGAATAGGCTTTGCCGAATTCACCCACGAACAACATTATCCCACGACAATCATGATGGGCGGCACATTGGAAGGGATGGCGGACGCGGTCTTAGGGTATACCGTTTCGTTCAACTGGCGCCGCTTGACGGTTCTCCTGGACGGCAAAAGCTTTACCCCAATTTATGGGCTTCTTAGTGGAGCCATACGCAAACTGGCCAGTCGACACAACAACGCTACCAACGGTGCCGTCCTCCAGGAGACCGTCTCCTTCGACCACACCGACAACAAAACCATCCTGGAAGCGTTGATAATTGCGAAAGCGCGTAGCCGCGGTGAGGCTGTTGCTGAGGTCAAAATTCGCATCACCACTGAATGGATATTGGTTTCTGTTTTTGCAGTGTTCGTTCTGATGTGTGGAATCTCGACGGCGGTTCAGGTCCTGGTAAAATTTGCTCAACTTTACCTTGGCCACTCGTTATGTTGTTTCTTAATGTTTCTGGTGCATGTATAGTACTCTTGCAGAGAGCCGCAGCGTCACTTGGATTGGGAAACGGCCAATACGTAGGCCTGCTCTTTGTATGCTTACTGGCTGTACCCTCCATCATATCCCAATTTTGCAGGTGTTTATTAACATTCAACCCGTGCAGCAAACTGGAACATATGGCAGAATTGCAGAGTTCAACAACCCCACGCCAGAGGTGCGCGAGATCTTCAGAGAATACGACGCCTTCTCGTTCGTGAGTTTAGCATTAGTAGCTTTTTAGATGGTTGGTGTTCTGCGATCAACTTTTTCTCTACTCCTTCACACCGAACGGATCCGGAATGGATCCGCAAGTCTGAGCGATTACCTTATTTCATACGCCAAAAGTGTATACAATTTTACGTACGAGAGCGATGAACTGGTACGAACTAGGCTTTCGCCCAATTCTGTAAACTGCGGCGGACGGTTAGACGGCAGTTTCGTTGCAGCCTTCAGAAAACTATGCCATCCAAAACACCGTGAATGCAGTGGAGATTTACGCCGAGATGATCGTTAATTCGTTGCGATCAGAAGGACGCACAAATGCGTGCAGTGATCCCTTATTCGCTCGCTCGGCCGCGGCCAATCGGTCCTTCTCTAGCAGCCTTGGTAACTTGTACATTGATGCGCACCGTGTGCGCAACTTTAATGTCGATGTATACGCCTTCGAGCTGCAAAGTCAGACAATGCAGGTATGAATACCAAATATATCTACATCGCGAAAGTATGACAATACGAATTCACTGCCTCTGTTTGGGTTTTGGCTCGGGAAGTAACAAGTTGTCTGATACAGCTAAGGTTAACGAAGACTGCTGTAAAACCAGTAATTTGTAAATTTAATATACGGGTTCAGTGTCATTTCTGATTCGTTTCCGATTTGCTAGCATCTTTTGTCACAATTCTTAGGTTGCTCGCCGTAGCGTTAGCACGTGACATTCGTTCAAGATAAGCTTTTCTTCACACAGCAATACGCAGTGTATGACGCTCAGTCACGCAACCTGCTCCCTCTTAATACCTTCAGCATCAGCTGGATGTCGTCAACAGTCCCACAGGACGTCCCATTGTGCGGATTTACCGGCACAGAAGGACCTTGCTTCGCCACCGGTAACGATTAGCAGCTAATCCATACCACGCAATTTTGACCAAACGTTGTTGTTTGCTAGATACGGCCACCCTCTCAATTGCCTTACCAGTCGTCTGTGGAGCCACCCTTGCTTTTGTAGTAACTGGCATTGTGCGGTACGGTCGACCGCCCTCTACCTACACTGTACTTGGAAGCTAGATGGATAAGGACAATTGTTTAATCAACAGATACATCAAGCGGACATTGGCAATTTCTAATCCGTGGTGGCTGATTTCCTCGGAGGATTTCACACGCAATTCAGCGGCGAGCTTGAGCCACCTAAGCGGAAAGCAATGTGCTGTGTGGAAAGGGCTGAAGGTCTGGATTAAACCGGTGCCCTTGCAAGGTAGTCCGGTAATAAAAGAACTTCACAAGAATATCCAGGTTCTTGAGGTGAGGAAGCAATGTTAACGATCCATCAACCACTTAACTGTCCAGCAGATCTTTTTAGTCTCAGCTACTAACCTTTATTTCAGCACCAAAATATCAATACATTTTACGGAGTCGCCTTCATAGGCCAAGAGATCCTCCTCATTAGTCAATTTTGTCCTCGGGGGTCTTTGGTGGATTTTTTGGATACCATGCAACTGGACACTGCTTTTCATTACTCGCTGATAGCTGACTTTTTTCAGGTTTGCTTCCATATGTCTGATACAGTACGAGTTCCAAAACCTGTAATGCAAAAGGATCATTAACCTATTTTACGACAGGGGTTGGTGTATTTACACTCGGCTGCCGGTGCCCATGGCCGCCTTCGCAGTACGTGCTGCCTAATCGACAATCACTTCACCCTGCGGATCGGCCAACACGGCTACGGGGAGATCACCAAATGCGTCAACCGAAAAGAATTAACTTCAGTGGGCAAATCCGTCTGGGACGCCCCGGAATGCAATGTCTTTCCCATCTCAGTCAAAACGGTGGCCAGCGACATTTACGCCGCTGGGGTCATTGCCTATACGATCCTTTGCGCTGCACCAGTACCATTCAATGAAATGGTCACACTACCGGAGGGAACTCCACTGGAGCTGGGCCTACTGGTACAGTGCTGTGGGCTGAACAATCCACAGAAACGCCCCACTGCCCGACAGTTCTTGGATGCGTTTTACCGGATGAGTTCTATCAGGATGGCCGGAATTACATCCAGCACAAACATAGTCGATCGCGTGTTAAACCGGTTGGAGAAGTATGCGGGAGCGTTAGAGTGGGCGGTCATGGAAAGAACTAAGGAGCTGGATCAGGAGAGGGCTAAATGTGACAGTCTACTGAAACAAATGCTACCAGCGTAAGTAAATTGATCGTGAAAACCCCAGCATAAGAAGTACGAAATCGATGGTCTCATGATCGAAACCGCCTGTATTGTAGCTAGTTTAGCAATACATTGGTTCTGTCATCTCATTTACCGTATATTCTATGTTAAGACTGACGCGATTACCAAATTCGCCCTTAGGTACGTCGTCGAGATTCTGCGCAACAATCTGCTGGTAACTGCGGAATATTTCCCTCAAGTCAGCATTTGCTTCGGCAGTCTGGAGGGCTTTGCGGCTTGGACATCGCAACGCTCACCCAGCATCGTTATGGAGACTCTTTCTCTAATCTATGCTTCCCTAGACACTCTAATTTCCGATTACTCCGCTCAGAAGGTCGAAGCCGTCAACGAGTGTTACATGGTATATTTGTTGATAAGACAACATGAACAAACTTGTAACTGCATTTTAATAAAAGGTGACAAGCGGTATTCCACAACAGTCCGGCATACAACATGCGCTGGAGCTATGCCGGCTGGCCATGGAGATGCTGCGTGTAGATCTTGAGCCAAGCAAGATTATTGGAGAGTGTGTCGAAGAATATCGGCTTCGCTGTGGGATCCACTCAGGTACAGCATTCTTCCGCCTAAGATCAGAACAAATCATAGTACTCAGCGTATGCCACTAAGTGGTAACGCCTAAGTTTACGACTGATAACAGTATATTTTCTGCAGGACCCTGTGCTGCCGGAGTCATTGGAACGAAAGTGCCGCGTTATTGCATGTAATGTCGATATTAGCTGCATGCATACATTATCGAACATATTCCATACATACATACGTGTAGTAGTATTACATACCTTTTCGCTCTCCGATCCCGCTCGATTAAACATTTTTCCACAGATTTGGTGACACTGTTAATGTGGCTTCACGCATGGAAAGCCACGGTCAAGGCGGCCGACTACACGTAAGCAGCGTCACTGCTGATCTATTACAGAACTGCTGTGATTTCATCCGCGTACCGCGCGGTGACGTCGATATCAAGGTAAACCGCATCGCGCCGAATAATTCTCATAAGCCAGATTGTGACATTCTTAAACACTTGTAACCGTTCGCAGGGAAAAGGACGAATGCAGATGTTTTGGGTATATCCAAGCATCACTTTACCGTCGATTACTGGTCCGAAGGGATTAAACAGTCCATAACCTTGTTACTTAGAGGACTTTTGCAGTGCATTGTTCGAACAGCTCGCTATTGTTTTGTTTTCTGCTGGAGCCGGACCTCGGCCGATACTTACAAAGAACAAAACCTTGTTTCTTTTTCCGCTTTTTGCGATTTGCGTTTCGCAGTTTTTCTAACCATTGTTATATGATGAAAGTACTGCAGTCCGGAATAAAATCTTGCAAGTACCACACGCAGACGTACGTTCGGACTTATTTTTTTGTCGACACCTTTCGGTGAAGAGACTTTATCTTCCTTAGAGCGATACAGCATTCAGCGGTTATGGTATTCTTGCTGCGGATTTAGGGAAATGGACAGCTTCCATCTGGTAAATTCGAAAATTGCATACATAGCAGCAGCATGCTCATCGCACTTATGGTCGGTAAAAAACTTCTGGCCTTGTGTTTACTGTATCGTTGTTTAGCCGTTATAACCTTTTTTTTGTCTTCAGCAGTATCCATTTGCATTTGCCGAAACACATTAAGCAGAAACAAAAGCAGGTTTCTTAAAATTTATTTTGCAGCAACTACGCGTAGGATGTTGAAGTAAGTGTTTAGCACACAGCCGCTTGGCAGTTGGTCTTAATCGAGTATGTGGTGGCCGGCTCCATGCTCCAAGTGCCAGGTCCCTCAACGTAATCCTGAGTCGTCTCAACCGAGCAATCCACCATAACATTCGGACGGTTATCGATCAGACTGAAAGCCCTGTAACTGCCGATCGTCGCCGTTTCCCCTAGGTTCTTTCTAACCAGCTCTGGCTTCCGCTTCAAGAAGTTGCGCAACCAGGTGTACGAACAGCCGCAGTGCAGTTCGCGGAGATTTCGCAGAGCTGCCGCGGTATTCAAAACAGGCCACCGGTGTTCATGGCCAAACTCATCGAACATGGTGGAGAACTCGACCTCTAGGGCCAGAGTTTTCAAGCCTGGCAGGTCGGTGAAGGAGAAAGCCTCGATGTAGGCAAAGGTCGATTTCTTAAAGACAATGACCTATAAATTAAAACTGGATTACATCTGCTGCTGTGTCGAAATTAAAGCAAACATTTTAATTTAATTTAATTTAAGTACATTTTAATTTTTAACTAACGCAAAAAGCTTATTTTCATTTATTATTATTATTTATTTATTATTCATTTATTATTTTTCATTACTTATTTATTTTCAGCGGCGGAATATTTGCATGCATTAACTAGTTAGGAATACCGCGACAAATAATTATATTGTTTGTTCGTTTTTTTAACTGCTTCTAACCTGGACATTCGCCATGGTGCTAAAGTCTTGTTTCCTGATTCGCATATCCAACGTCTCCTTGATGCTCAGTCTAAGCAGGTTGGACAACACGGCGCTCTCATGAATCCGCCGTGTAACCATCGCATCACCATGCGTAATTTCCAAGTCAACCAACTGATTCTTTACCGGCTCCAACAGCTCCTTGTTCAGCAGTACATGGGAGACATTATCCAGGAACTGCATGCCCAGGTACAGTCCCCGGTTGGGGAAAACCTCGGCAATCTTTCGCGTGGCATTACTCCATGGAAAGAGGTGCTGGGCACTCGCGGCGCAAAAGGCTATGAAGAAGGTATCACGTGGTCCGACTTTGCATCCGACTTGACTTTTGTCCAAGTCGTAGAGTCTCTCCTCGCGTAGCCAGATATCCTCGGTGCTGAAAGTTGGAAGTGGACTGAGTGTCCTTGCGGGTTCGGCTGGACGCGCGCATTCCGGCTCGAAGGATACATCTGCAGGAAGGCATGATGTTACTTAACACAGTTTGCTAAACTCGTGATAATCGGTAGTTTTCGGTTTCCTGTTCTCACCTTGGCAGGCAGCGATTCCGAAGAATCCTAGTACGATGTAAATGCAGAAACTGACAGCCATGTTCGTCTGTGTTTTTGCAGCTGTCAATAGCCTATCATGTTCTGCTGTTGAGCATTTGAACGACAGCAAGCCGGCAGAACATGGCCTTAGTTTTATCGTTGCGATCATTTTTTTAGATTTCTGTGTATGATAGCGCGACCTGTCTAGTGTACTAGGAAATCGAACATCTGACAGCGGAATGAAATGCATGTCGGCAACAGAGGGTATAGTACAGTTTCATGATTGTTACTCACTCGAAATCGGGTAGCATTACAAACGCCTCATGTTCACTGCTGTGAATCGAATGGTGTACGTATTGTACATACAGCGCCGTTTATCGATCATGCGATTGCTTTTCTACTAGCCGTGTCAGTCGCGGACTCGCGGTACGTGTTTGCAAGTTATCTGTTAATTTTCACTTACAGCTCCACTATTCGACGACTAAAATAAAACACCTTCGAATCATGCGATAAAAATAATAAAGCTTTTGACAGGGCATATTGCCCGTGCGAGCCGCGTCGCAGAGACCAACAGCTACAAGCGGCAATTAATTACGACTGCCAGAGATTTGTTAAGCAAGTGTAATCGCTTTGGCTTCTTCGTAAAGCGTCTTACTTTTTTTATAAGCTAATCAGGATACCATAATATTGTAAGTCTGCTTAAAAGTTTAAGCATAGCGGTAAGTATAATTATTTTATGCATCAATCAGATCGTATAATATGAAAATTGAGCACCATTTTTAAGCATATTAGACACGTCAACGTGATCATAATTAATGAGCCGTGCTGCACAATGGTACACCGCAATCATCACCTTCCTCACTGAGGTGTGTGGTCGAACACTCAAAAAAACTTGGGAACGAACACGTGAACGCGGAACTTTGTCAAATTTGACCACCTTAATTATATATTCTATGCAGCAAACACAATCGTGTAGTCAGCTTCTCTCTGTGTAGCAAGTTATGTCTGTGAATGAAGTTCACTGAACATGGTGTCCAAATCAAACGGTTTATTTGAGTAAGGACAAGATATAGGAAATCAAATGCAGACATCGTCAGCAAAATATGGCATTTCTCCACGTCAGCAGAGCAGCATGGTTTTATAGACATACAGATTTCAGATTGTAGCAGTATTTCTAACGTCTGTCAAAATATTAACAAGATCCACCCAGCATGGGCTTTTCGGCATTTGCAGATTAACGCTTCCTGGGACAAAAATTAAAGGTCATTATATTAACCACTCGCCATTACGAGCTTTATCGCTGCGGAAACCATAAAAGCCCAGCGGAAATAACACCCACAAATGCGTATACACACGGTGTTATGGTAAATTCCCAGGACGATTCCCCGCTCGTGGGCTGCGACAACGGCGTTTACGACAACACGCATTTTGCAGATTTTCATTCTTAATTTAGCAAAGAGTTTCTTCTTTGTGACAAACCGGCAGGTAACACGAAACCAAGAGTTCATTTGTCATGCTATAATATCTTCTTTGCATAGGCACTGAACTGCTTAGTGGTGGGGATGTTACTGCAGAGGCGGTAGGGAATCTGATAATCGGATTCTATCTCAAAAATGAAAATGATATCTTCACACTGGTGACTGCGTTGTTTGTTCCAGTTTGCTGCTCTTAGAGGTCGGTTTATAATTTTATCCGCATTACGTTAATGAATCCATTAGCAAATGCTATCGGCATATTTTTGCGACCAAGCCTGTTGAACTAAGCTGTATTATCTCACAGTTGGTGCTGGAAATGAGCATTGAGAAGCGACTTAAAGCTTCGTTTCGCTTTGTTATCAATCAGACAAGAATGCTAAACTGTTTTGTAATTGTGTTTATCATCCTAATGGCGCAGTTGGGGAACTCCGTTAAAGTGACATACTTGGTGATTCTCCCCAATAATACCGGGTTTGCCCCGTCCATTCTACGTACGGCTGGTGCGCTGAATATCAGCCTTGAGCTGGTCAATCGGAAATACGGACAAATGTACGATGTCCAGTTTGAGCAGGTGTTAATTCCCAGCACGCCGACGCTGTGCGAAGAGGTGGATGCGGTTTCGTCCAGATTGTTGGCGGAGCATTACTTCGCTGAACAGCAGAACGATGTGATCAACTGCCGTGCCATTATTACAGCAGGTACACACTAAAAAAAGCGTGCCGTTACGCACTACGCATAATGTGGCAACACTATATCCGGATTAATAATGAGAAGGGCTAATAAAAATAATAATAAATAATAAAAAGGACTTCTGCCCGCACGGAATTCCCCGCTGAAAAACACTCCCCACAAAACAGCCGAGGAATACGGACAGGACCTGAAGACAGTTATCGAGGCTAATGGAATTGTTGTCAGATTTGTTTCTGTTTACGCTGCTAAAAATGGTCGGAAGAACAGTTTGTTTGCTCGTGTTGGCACTTTCGCCGATCAGTCTGATAAAATGTTTACAGCTAAAAAGTTGCCCCCGAACATTGGGGTGCGCGAGTGGATGTTCGCCCCCAAGGGGGTTCAGTAACGCGTTGCTAGTGCACTAGCATTTTTGTTTGTTTTTCATGCGACTCTTGTCAGCTCATTTTGATTTTTTCATATAACAACCGACGTTTATACTTGAAGTAAAACATATTGAGAAGGGTAAACAGGCGAGAGATCGCTTTAGTCATGAAAAGAAAAATGACGCTTGCTAGCGCAGAAGCCACACAGTGCAGTTGTTCATTATTTAACCATTTGCAAGTTGTTCAGTTATCGAATTTCTTGTTTAATTATTCAACTCGACTCCGGGAAGAAATTCTGGTACATATCCAGTTCTCGCTTTTAGAAAAATTTTCGTCCGGTATTTCTGGCAAAGCACCAGCAATGTTTACTTCACATAAAGCCAATTCAGAAGTCAAAAAACAATTGATTGTACATTACCACAGTCTGCTTAAAACAGCGAAATGTTATAACGGAACTTTTTGAGATGTTCCTGTCCAAACTTGCCCTGTTGTGCTAGAGCTGCATATTAAAATGACTTGTTTTCCAAGAAACATAAATGAACAGATAATAATATAATTCAAAAGTTGACTAAAATAAGCTTCATCTTCAGCTTTGTCCAGCAGCGTTAGTTTCGTGAAAGATGTCCATTTATCAACAAATCACAATACATTTTGTGTTGCTGTTGGTGAAACATGCATGTCGAGAACATCCGCACCCAGAGAATCGGCCATAAGGCACGGTGAAGTGTAACTTCATATGCCCCTTGATTTAGCCTGCACTCACCTTGAAGAGTGCGATTAAAACAACCACAACCTGTGGTCCACAGAAGGACATGTCTTGGCGCTTATTTGAGCTTAAGTTGTTTTTATTTTTTGTAGGATGTACGAATTTGTTCATGCAGACCATTGCGAGTCTGTCCAGAGGTAATGAATATTATTTATATAGCCACGACTTTTATAGCAGCTTATGGTTACTTACCGCATCTGTTTTGTACAATTACAGAGTTCGGGATGACTGTCTTTGTCAAGTAAGCCTATGCATAGCTGACCGAGCGCGCGAAGCGAGCAGGATTCGTGACTTTAAAGTTGGGCTAAACGTGACTTCGCATTTTGCCGGTTTTTTTCTCGAAAAACGATCATTAGGTTTATATACTCGTATTCTGAATTTTCCGTTGAGAAAAATAGGCTTTTATAAGATAATTCATGGAGTTAAGAAATCTGGATCCCGGGAATACCCCATCGACTCCCATGTTACTGGTGTTGTAGCGTAGTGGAGACACTACTTTGGGGAATTGAACTCAAATAGTTTTCTCGCTTCCTCTTGTCTTCTCTGACTTCGCTCGGTCGGCAAGCGCGACAGGCTTGCCTAGTGCTTGAAGTGCAACCTAGTTACACAGAGAAGCATGAAATGTAGCCGCGGGATCAAATGAGTCAGAAGTTTTGCCCTGCGCGAACAATGCCCGACACGGGACTGGGGGTGCGATGCGTGAGAGTAGGCAGAGCAGGATTATTCGACGCGCATATTTTCGAATACACGGCTCTGAGACTCCTCTGATCCCGCGCGTACAGTAGATATCGTACCCCTCCGTCGCTTTTCGGCTGGTAGTCGACTGTGGACGCTCTCAACAGGAACAGTAGTACACGGGGCAATAATTTAAACCTGGTTGGGGTCGCATTTTCTGTTGCCGTGTCATGGGTGCACTCCACCCACACCTTTGTAGGCCGGTACAACCACTTCTTAGAAACGCCGCTCCACCCACTTCTGGGAAAGGTCGCTTCGGTAATTACTCCGCAAGAATGGATGTCATTCTGTCAGTCGGACCTTTGCACAGGACGAGACACCAGCAAGTTGACACTGCTTGCCCCGATAGCACTTAGAGGATTACTGACGACATACGACTTGAGTCAAACGAGTGTCTTAACCGTCGCATCACAGCAAATCAAGGCTAGACAGCGGTCGTGACACTTGATTTTGCACTTCCGGCTTCCCCATTTCTGAACGAACTAGACTTTATAGATACTTGGCTTTTTTGTTGAGTATGTATTAGAAGAGAGCGAATGTGCTTGGTTAGAACGGTGTTACCGTGTCGCAGCTTTTTGACACCGATCGTTCACGGAAAGGTTAAACTGTTCATCCGTCAAATACCGTCTTTCCTTAAATAAGAAATGTATTTTTCTGCTGGGAGGATGTAAAATGGTGTAAATGAAATGAAATGAAATAGGAGGAAGGCCTAATGAGCATCAAGTCTGCCAGCGATTAAAGATTACCATAAAAATCGTGAAATGGTAAAGGATGAAACACATACACAATTTGATTGTAGCGGAATAGGCTTTGGCGAGTTCAGTGACGAACTGCACTATCCCACGACAATCATGATGGGCGATACGTTG
>JAQGAU010000682.1:0-24952 GCA_034698045.1 Paramacrobiotus richtersi | reverse complement strand
TGACCTGGCGGAGCTGGCGGAGAGGTTTCCTGAGGTTCCCCGCCCCCCCTTCGGCCGGACCTCGAGCCGCCTCTGTGACAGTACTGGAAGTCGAATTTGGAATTACCATCCATAGGCAACTCATCTTGATCTGTAATTGTATTTCAGCAAAAACTGTACTCGTATTTAATAATAATAATTGATAATTTTCATTGGAAAATGAAAATCGCATCTAAGTTTCTGACTGATTCTAACAGTCTAGCTTTTATTTTGTTGTTGGTATTTTCAAGTCTGCAGGTACTTAATCGTCCTTATTTTATTCGCACTATGTCCCAGTCTTGATCCGTATCAAAAGTGCCAGCAACGAAGATGAGCATGAGCCATTCCGGGATGATTCCTTGATTCACAAAAGTGCGAAAATGTACGTTACGGAATGTGAAATTATCCTGCGTTCCTCCAGAACCCCGTGTAGCATGCGTTTCCTCTCCCCCCTCGCCTCCCTCCCCGTCTCCTGGGCGCGCCCCCGTCCACCTCTTCACCTGCGACGCCTACTCCTCCCTGGTCCTCGCCGGCGCCATTCTCGTTTTAGCGCATTTCTGCGGGTTGTATGACATTATCCTCTTTGAATCCTCCTTCCCCGCCGACTTCTCCTGGCCCCCGCATGTCTTTGAGGACGCCAGCTACGAGAGCTATCAGAAGAACGCGGACGGCCGGAAGATTAATTACCCGGAGTTTTCCTCGAGTTTGACCAGTTCTTTCGAGGAGTGGAAGCTGAATGCGGCGTTTTGGAGACTGGAAAATGACGCGGAAGTCGCGTTTGCGCCCGGGATGATGGATGATTCCGGTGATTAACCCACGACCGCCTGGTACCAGAAGGAGTGCGAATTTCGCCTCCAAAACTTGGATTAACCGATCAAAAAATACAATTAAGAAAACGTGAATTTTTGGTAATTTTTCTGACCATAGGTCAGCGAGGGCAGTATGGTGCCAAACTGGCATCGGTGGGCATGAACCTAATTTCACTGCATTAAAACCATATCAGGTGAGGGACACTGTTTTTCCGCTTGTATTTTTCAGGAATTTATTGATTTGGAAAGGTGTATATTTATTATACATTTGTTAATGTGGTAATTTTTTATTGATGCTCAGTGATGCGTTTACAATGATTTATTTTAATGTTATTGTATTGTGTGAATTTCTGGTTACGAAAGTTTTATTTTGTAGGTTTAAATAAGTAAAATAATTCAGGTTTTAAAATTATTACACTTTTGAAACTAGCTTAGAAATAGAAAGAATAAATTAATAATAAACATTTCTGACGCGTTTGTTATTTTCTAAATTATGGTCGAATGTTGTAGAAAGTTGCTGTACGTCTGACGGTAAAGAAGTTTTAGACTGAAATCTCAAGGAAATTACAGCATGACGGCACACTGGCTTGTGAACTTTTGCTTTATGATGAATTCATTCCTTAACAGTTTTTATCTTATGAACAGTTTTTGCTCCAGTTATTTAATATTATTTTTCTTATTATACCTACTGTATTAAGTTTATTTGAGTATTTCATACTATGATGTTACTTTTGATCTGAAATGGCGTTACTAAAGGCAGTCCCTTACGACACACAAATTCGACAGTTGTGACACTTGAAAATGATCCCTAGGTGCGGGAGCAGGCTGAGCATGGGGATCTGGTGCAGTGCCGGTTTGTGGATACGTATTTCAACAACACCGCCAAAACCGTCGCTGGACTGCATTATATCGTCGATAGTTGTCCGGTGCTGGATCCGCGGCATGGGTTCGTGTTTCTGACGGATGATGATATGCTGGTTAATGTGGAGAATCTCGAGAAGTTGGTCGAGGAGGTCAAGGCACAGCGGGAAGCACAAGGCGGTGAGTGGTGTATAGTAGTGCTTGGGATTGTTTGGGACATTTTTATTCGTATTATTTTTTTATGGTAGGTGTTTTCTTGTATTTAATTAGGGTAATTTTCCGATATTTTAGTTTTTCGTAGTATTTTTTTATTTAATACGCTGCGTTATTTTTAAGAAATTTTAATAAGAATGGTAATTAAACTAATTTTTGTGCACACATAGATTTAAACTTTGGCATACATCTCATGCACAGAAAACAACTTTCGAGTTGCTTCCAACAGAAAGCAGTGGTGAAGCAATAGCATTTTCATAACCCAGAAAAGGTGGTACAGTTACCAGAAGTTTCAAACGGTTTACGGTTTATATTATCTACAGATAAGTCGTCTAAGCAATTATTTGCATTTTCGTTGGCAGTCGTGATTTCATGATTTTTTCATCTAATCATCATGCCGTTACATTACAATTTCTCGTCGTGCTTGTTTCTACAGTTGGCAACAAGTAAATCGTTATTGGAACACTGTTTTCTGACAACAATTGCAAAGTTTAGAGATGGCATCACCTCTGCATGACCTTCTAACGTCTAGAGCACCAATTACAGCTACAGTCAAACCGCAGTCACACAATTTACAAAACAGCAGCAGCAGCGGGAATAATATTAATAAAAAAAACTTCAATAATTAGAAAAAAAGGTGATTCGTAAATGGAAATTAATAATTCGTCAGTTCTGAAAATAATTCATCAGTAACAGTTATAAAAATAATTCGTCAATAATAAAAAAATATTGCACGAATATATAATTTAATATTTCGTGCATTACAATAATAAAACAAGATAATTCCTCAATAATCGTAATAAAATAACTGATGAATATAAATTGGTATAAATTAGTAATCATGAATAATAATTATATACAAATAATTCGTCGATCCTCATGAAAACAATTCGCGGAAATAAATCCATAATAATAATAATAATCAGTGAAAAAAATTAATACATTGCAGTGAAAGACGTTTATCTGGGGTACAAATTCCCGGCCTCCAAGCCGAAACGCTGGCGATTATCCAAATGGTACGTGTCCACCAACGAGTACCACCCGTTCTCTTGGTATCCGCCCTACATCACCGCCGCCGCCGTCCTCCTCTCAAAGGACACGTTGGAGAAGTTTTACTACGCGTCCCACTTTGTCCCCTTGTTCCGCTTTGACGATATCTACCTGGCGATTTTGGCGCACATCATGTCCGTCGAAGCGCAGCAAGGCGGGGATCCGGTCCATTTTGAATACCTGCCGTTTGATGAGAAGACGTATCAGTTGTACAGGGACCGGGTGGTCGCCGTGCACGGGTATCATCAGCCGGAACTGTTGGTGGGGACGTTTGAGAAACTGAAGAAGTTGATGGGGAGGGTTTGAGTTAGTTGTAGAATTTTGTTTGATTTTTTTGCAGTATTATTCGGTGGCCTCTCCGGTTGGTTGTTTGGTTTTTGGAGGAATATTTGCGTTTTTTTAATTTATTAAAATTTGTTTTATTGTAGATGGACGGAGCTCCGCATTGTACTGTACAGTTGTACTTGATGCTTTTGAGTGCGCTAAATATAATATTAAAATAATAAACATATCATATTCAAAAGATGTCTAATACTTTATATTAAATATACCATATTACTAAAATATTAAATTATTACACCATACCAAAACAATATGATAAACAATTCCACGCTATAGAAAATACATACGCAAAATATTTATGCTGATATTATCGATAATTAATTACTGAAGACGGTAGCCACGGTACAGAAGCAGAGCGTAATGAAAAATGCATATGAACGCTCAAAATTTTCACCAGTGAACTGTTACTGGTCAGTTATACCGTACAGTACAACAACCAGAGGTCAAGAAGTAGATAAATCACCTCGTCAATTGGTGAAAGCTGGTCTTATTAATGACCCGGTCCTTCAGGAATAAATTACACACAACCGGAAATACAGCTAATTAAATTCAGAAAATGGGGAACGGATGATCCAGTTGATGCACGCGTAATGAAAACTCGTTTTTATTTCCGGTTTAAATTGACGAGACTAATTGGTTGTTTTGGTAATAAGGCAAACCGACACCAGTACGAACGTCCATCGTTTTTTGTTTTATTTTAAGTACATTGTGTTGAACGTCTGTATAACAGCCGTAACACAATACTATCCGAACACAGCTCATTTTTATTTATTAAAAAACTATTATAATTTTTTCATGAAAACTTGTAAAAATAGAAAATAAAACTGCCAGCGCGATCAATAAAAGCAGACGAAAGCATCCAGTAAAAATCGATCTTTGCATCATGAGGAAAACAGGTAGTACACCATTCCGAGTAGTACATCAGCGGAAAATTCCATTGATCGAAGAAACAAGCGGACAATAAAATTTGTACACAGATGTCTACTGTCATTACCATCGGTTACCGTAAGCCCATCCAAAGCAGTATAACTGGAGCATTTCAGTGATTAACGGATCCGTGGATGCTTGATTGGTTACGAGTGCAGATTATACACAATGTATGGAAGCACCGACATAAAAACTGATCGATTGTTTTAATTAGTGCGTGATATCGATAACATTGTTGTAACAATGGTAGTAGCAAGCGCATTCGCTCATTGTTGGAGTCGCTGATAAGACATGCTCGTGGCTAGTCATAAGAAATACTGGAAATACTGTTGTGGAGCTGCCTTGCAGCAACTCCACAAAGTCAAAATACGTCACAGCGTTGCCGGCTGCGTGTATGTATGATCCCATGCATACACACAGCCTTGACCGTCTTCAAGGCTGGGTTATATTTAGGATCTTCTTCAGCGGAAGCAAGCGGCTTCCGCCGAAGAAGATTCAGCGTTTCAGTGTGAGAGTTTGCGTCTTGTCGGTCGATCAATGCTGCGGTTATTGTGATTAATGCGTATATAGGCGAATGCGGTTGTTTGTTCGTTGGTAAAACTGTAGCTATTCCCTCGGGACCCACATCTGTAGCCATCCCACGGAGGATCAAGCAAAGCAAGCGAAAAACAGGAACAGGTGAGGAAATATCGACCATCGATATACGGGCCTGATAATTTCTGTGGCAATGTGCATGAATTAAGAGAAATAACTGCAGAAAAAAAACTACATACCATATTTTCCACAGATTAGCTTTTTTTGGAGCAAATAGCAGAAGAATAGTGGGAAATCTTACTTATTCTGTATCACGGATAGGTATAGAGCGTTTTTGTTTGTTTTGAAACCAAAATTTTTCAAAAAAGTGGTGTAAACACTGCCTCGCCCTTTTTGCAAATTAGCGAATTGTGTTCGAATAAGCACCTCATTCTTACCAAACTGAGCTGATCGGACATCAAGAGGATACAATTAAGGGTTGCAGTGCTACTAAACGGTGAATTTTTCACAAAAATCGGAAAAATAACGGTTTTTTCGGAAAAAATTTTATTTTTGATTTCTTTTGGGAAGCATCTTATAACATCAACCCAGGCTAAGATCAACATAAACAACATCAAAAAACAGTGATTTCAACAAAACAGCTCTTTGTTTACACATTTGGCGAAATTTTCGAAAATCACTGTGAGAAGAATAGGGTAGTCTTAAAGCACTGTGCGAGAAGAATACCCCCGCCATTAGCACCGGTCCGGTTCCGAACCGACCCGTTGCCGAGCCGATTGCTCGTATCAAGGTCAACTTAACAGCGAACCTGTCTACACTCAGTCTGTACAAAATTTTTCCAAAAAACCGATGAACCGTTTTCGAACCGATAAACAAATTTTACAGCCAACTGGTCTCTTTCCTATCCAGCTCATTGCTCATCAAGTCAACAACAATTTAAAATAGTGGATTAATAATAGACGCTTATTGGAACATCATCTGATACAACATTCAGCCTTCAAGTCACGCCTAGCCAAACGTTCCAGTCACCATATAAGGAGATCGTTTGAGCTGAACGCAGCATTAAGACGCACCGCCATATAAGTCTATAGACGCGCACCATTGCTTACACTACACTCACTTACGCATTTATTCACGGGTAATTTGTTGCGTATGACGTTCTTGCTCAGAAACATCTAGAACAATTCTGCACGCCCGTGCAAATAGTAGCGGTTGCAGAGGTTGTCTTTAGTAACGTTGCAAGCCTGCACCGTTGTGTACTGCTTGAACGTACGAGTTTCTGCACTGTTGAGTGCAATATATAACGTTGCAAGCCTGTACCGTTGTGTACTGCTTGAACGTACGATTTTCTGCACTGTTGAGTGCATTATATAACGCTGCAAGCCTGTACCGTTGTGTACCACTTGAGCGTACGTGTCCTGAACTGTTGAGTGCAATATATAACGCTGCAAGCCTGTACCGTTGTGTACCACTTGAGCGTACGTGTCCTGAACTGTTGAGTGCAATATATAACGCTGCAAGCCTGTACCGTTGTGTACCGCTTGAGCGTACGTGTTCCTGCACTGTTGAGTGCAATCTGTAACGCTGCAAGGCTAATTCAGTGCATTGAGCGTAAATTCTGCTGAACTGTTGAGTGCACTCTGTCACACGGTGAGACCGTCACGTTGGAAACTGCTTGCCTGTGTATCTTGTTGCACTGGGAGTGCATATTGTTGCTGTGCAAGGCCGCACACTTGAGTGCCGCCTGCAAGCGTTGTTGTACGTACTGTTCCACGATACAGTGTTACAGTTGCTGTACGATTTGTGTGCGCTGAATTGCGCTTTATTCTCTGCGCCTGTGAGCTATATTACGTCGACACTGTCGCGCATTTGCTTAACTTATTCACGCCCTTACGCCACAGTGATTTGGCCGAAGCTACGTGATTTCTCGGTGCATTCGTACGATACTAAGTTTGCCCGTACGCGTGCTTTGCAACACTTGTGCTGTTGCCTGTTCAGTTCTTGGTCGGGGTCTTGCCTGTACAGTTACTTGTCTGTGAGAGCAATTTGTTAATTCAGGGCATCGGGTTGAATTTTGAGGACTTACTGTGAGGAAGTTTCTGCACAGTGAGTGCATTTTGCAAAGAGTTGCATTTACAAGGGAAACTAGTCAGCTTACTGTGACATTTTGACTCACAGCGGGCAGTCAATTCGCCATATAATAATTTATTCAGCGCAACACATTTCATATAACTTTAGTATTTAACCCATATTACAAACTGTCGCTTATTTAGCTATCTGGATACACGTGACAGTTCTCGTTAGTTTCGGCGCCTTGATCAAGCGTCTTAGTGAAGCGAGATAGACCATCGTTACGTTTAATCAAATTTTGGATGTTCTCAGGGGAAGTACCCTCGTCTTCATCGCCGTCTGCAAGAGAGTTGGTGCTAAGAACGCTTCAGCGTCGACATCGACTCAATAATCCAGATTACGATATGAATTTAGGTGAGCCAAATCCACTAATTATGGCTGACCCTAATGCACCAAATAACCATGATGATGGAGAACACAAAAACAACAGTCAAAACAATGACGAGAACAACGAGGAAAAGGCTTTGCCACAGGACCCAGTCCAGCGTAGGCAAATCATTAATCTCATTAATCTAAATCAGAAAAAATTCGCAGAAAGTTTGGCAGCAGCTCTATCTGGAGCACCGTAAGGGCCGCCAGCAGTGGCGCCTCCTACGTTTTCAGACAGTGCTGGTGAAGACGTCGGAGTCTTTTTAAAAGACTACGAGGGTAAAACTAAAGCGCAGGGTTGGACTAAACAACAGGTCCTAAACCGTCTGCCGCTTTACTTGAAAGACCAGGAAAAGGCTGACAAGCTTACGGAAGGCTTGTCCGGCAAGCTTTTAAAGTATGTAACTCTGTTGGAGCCAAGTTCTCCACAGGATTTCTATTTGAAGGCTGACAAGGTGGTACAACTTATTAAGAAATCAAATGTAAAAGTTACACCAAGTAAGCCAGCCCAAGTTTCTGTGTTGAGCTCCCTATGCAAACCATCGAGCGGATTGCGCGTGGCGATTTCAATCAGAATCGTCGCAACAACAACAACAATAACCAGAATAATAGCAACAACGGTGACAGAGGTCACAACAATCAGGAAGACAATCAGAGGAATCGTCAGAGAAATGACGGGTCAGATCAGTATCAGGGGCGGCAACATAACAGGGGTAATGATCAGAATGGTCGAGGTTATTCGCAAGACCAGTACGGGCGCAATCAAGGTTTCCAACGAAGAGGGAGCAGTTACCGCGGTCGAGGCAATGGTTTTAGGAGCTACGGAGAAACCCCTAGATATGATCGCCAGTTTAATGCACGCAACGACCAGCGAGCAGATGATAGGTATCGCCCCAATAACAACAGATTTGGTGGTCAGAATCAGGCTAGGTCATGGGACAATAGAGGCCCTTACAGTGAAAACGGCAATAACCAAACAAGTTCAGCTAACCAACAGGTTTCTAATTATCAACCACAGGGTTCTAATTATCAACCAAATGGGTTTAATATGCAATCAGTAAGAGAGGCCTTACCTACACCATCAGGTGATATTCGGACATCAGGCAACAATATAGCATGCTATCATTGTGGCGGACCACATATAGCTGCGAGATGCACAGCACCAAACGCCAATAGTGCGTATAATGGTCCTACAGCGCTTAGAGACATGAACCGAACTTATGTAATAAATCGGCAAGTGCAGTCAATATCAAAAGAGCAGCCGGTTGTTACAGCTGAGGTCTTGGGGGCCCGAGCAATTACTTTATTGGACACAGGTAGTTCAACTACAATTGCTTCTTATAGTTTAGTAGAAAGGCTTGGTCTTAAGGGATACATAAACATCAAAGATTTGGTGGAAGGCCAAGGTTTTAACGGTCGTAATTTCGTTACACTGGGATCAATTTTTGCCAATCAGCATAGACGGTTTTTCCGTAACATTAAAGGTCGATGTTTGTGACCATGAATCCAAGCAATTTGACGTCATATTGGGTTGGTCAGATCTGAAAAAATTTTACAATTCGCCTTTTTGTATGGCAATGTCCAAAAAGGAACAACCAGAGAGGAATAACTCTACACACAAAAGCACAGAATTAAAAACTGGCCCAGTTGATGCTGAGGGCCAGCTGACAAAATTGAAAGACCATTATACATGTGAATGTGGGCAGATCTTAAGTTCAAACTATCAGTGGAGGTCGCACAGGTTTACATGTCGGTTTACTGAAGCATCGGCACAGCAGCTTCAATTTAAATGCAAATGCAATCAACTTTTTCACTCTAAAGACTCGTGGACGGAGCATTTGTTTCAATGCAAGCCGTTAAATCTAGATACGAAGCAACTGAAAGTGTGTCCAATAGGACACTGTTTCTTCGCAACAGATGCTGGAAAAATTTTCCAAGATCACAGAAATGATCATTTTAGACAGGCGGAAGATCTTCTTTTACCGTTTACTATTGAAAATTTTCTGGATAACGAAAAACCCGAGGAGAAGCTTGGTTTCTTTGAGGATCAACTGATTCTGGGACACCATTTAACGCCTGAAGAGAAGGAGAAACTGCTTTGTGTATTAAGAGAATATGCCGACCTTTGGCCGACGGAGACATGCCTATGGGAGGCGCTTTGGTTCCTCCCATCACATTAGAAACGGAACCACATGTCTCACCGGTGTGGCAACCGTTACGCCGTTTGGCGGAGAAGGAGAAGGATATCATAGACAAAGAAATTAAGAAGCTTTTAGGACAAGGGATCTTGAAACCAACAAAATCACCATGGGCTTCTCCCATTCTTTTAGTTAAAAAACAAGGACAGAAGGATTCTTACCGCATCTGCGGGGATTTTCGAAAGTTAAACACGAAGCTAAAGTACGATAGGTACCCTATGCCAACGATACAGGAGATCTTGCAAAATCTTCGCGGATCCAACTTTACCGCAATTGATCTATCTCAAGGGTTTTTATTCTGGGATTTTCGAAAATTTGTGGACCGCTCCACAATTTGGCAAACGAATTTTGTAATAAAAAATCAGTTCAGATTCCCTGGACGTCAGATCATCAGCAGGCCTTTGACGATCTTAAGAAGCTTATGACAACAGCACCAGTGTTGGCATTCTTTGAAACAAACTTGCCGGTCAACTTGCATGTAGATGCGAGTGACTACGCGCTCGGTGTGGTACTCGCACAAAACCACGAGATCGGTGAGAAACCCATTGCATATGCATCACGCAAATTATCAAAAGGAGAGTCCAATCTAAGTACAACGGAAAAGGAGTGTTTAGTAATTCTCTATGGTGCTGAGAAATTTCGAAAGTTTATTTTGGGTCACACAATTACGGTGTATACTGACCATTTCAGTATGGTTTGGTTACAAAATTTACGTACTGAGAACGCAAAACTAGCAAGATGGAGCTTACTGCTCTCGGAATTCGAAATGAAAATAGTACATAAAGCCGGGAAAGCTAATACAGACGCCGATGCATTGAGTCGTGCGCCGGTTTCTCCCGCACCAGCGGAAGGAACCGACGTAGACTTTCCCATGTTCTCAGTGAGTGTTATCACCAATGTGCAACGTTTGGATTTACGAGCGGAACAACTCAAGGATTCGTTGTTGAAAGATCTTATTGCACATCTAGAAGGAGAAGCTGTGAAAAACGCGATACGAATCATGCGGGTTGCAAATAATTACTATCTAGATGACATGATCCTCTTTTACCGATTCAACGACAACGGTATTGAGCGATCATTAATCGCGATACCGATACATATGCGAGAAGAAATTTGTCAGGCGGTCCATGACTCGCCAGTAGGTCTTTGCCATCTTCCCTATAAGAAAACGTTGACGGTAATAGTGGATCGATTCCATTGGCCAAAAATGGCAAAATATATTCGACAGTATGTGGCATCGTGTGTCGTGTGTCAAACACGCAATGCTACATATACGAAGAAAGTAGGCAAGCTACGTAGTCTACCTGTCCCCGATCGACCATTTGTGAGTTGGTGTGTCGATACGGTGGGACCTGTGGTTACATCCTCAAAACAAAAGAAATACATATGTACTGCCATCGACGACTTTTCGGGGTTTTTGTGCGCAAAGGCAACAAGAACACATACGGCCTTAGAAATGGCCAAATTTTTATTGTTTGATGTATTTCTCAAATATGGATTCCCTCTGGCCATTCGATCGGACAGGGGAACAGAGCAAATCAACGAAATCAGTCAAACGCTATACAAGCTTATGCACATCAAACATCTAAAAGGTTCCGGATGGGCACCGCAGACCACTGGGAAAGTGGAGCGTGTTCATCGGCCCCTGGGTGCAATGTTAGCCAAAATGTGCTGCGAATCGCAGCGAGATTGGTACGAGTACGTACCATTCGCGACTTTCTCTTTGAACAATGGTATTAGTTCAGCGACGGGCTATACGCCGTTTTATCTGGCACATGGTGTGCAGTGCCTATTTGCGTTCGATACAACGTATAATATTGCGTCTATTAGTGAACCGTTCATGCAAAACATAGCAGAACACTTGCAAAATGTGCATGCGGAAGTCAAATATAACTTGCAAGAAAGCAAACTAAACGCGGCGAGTTACTATAACCAAGGTCGCAGAGAAGTGCAATACAATGTAGGCGATCATGTTTTGTTGTTTGGCCCGATTAACAAACCGGGCAAATCGGCGAAACTGATGCATTATTTTCACGGTCCGTACGAGGTGTTAGAGCAGACAGGACCTAATAACTACAAAATTTCGTACTGTCGTGGATCTTCAGGACAACCCGCTGTTGTGAACGTCTCAAGGTTAAAGAGGTTTTATCCAAGAAATTTGATAAATGACCTTGGAGTCCTTGAAGACGGTCGGCGAAGATCTAGTCGAAACCAATCTAAGTTTAGAGCAAGCAAATGAGTCTGATTCAGACTCAGAGATCGGAGTAGTACTGGCAAAAACAAGTCCAAATAAGGAGAAGTTAGCACCAGCGAAGTTGTTTAAGAAATCTTCCATGGCAGCTGTTGAGTCAGCAGGGGTTAAAAATACCTTGCCTGTACCAGACGTGGGACGTACTTCAACGAGTCAGAAACCGCCTAAG
This sequence comes from Paramacrobiotus richtersi, assembly GCA_034698045.1. Lineage (NCBI taxonomy): Eukaryota > Metazoa > Tardigrada > Eutardigrada > Parachela > Macrobiotidae > Paramacrobiotus > Paramacrobiotus richtersi. The sequence continues at coordinate 13,081 of JAQGAU010000682.1, read as the reverse complement.
ACTTTACAGTCAGCAATCAAAGATCAGTCGCAAAATAACTTCGTCCCAGAGTTCGCTATACCAGAGATTCAGGATTTAAAGCGTCTTCAGTTTGAGGAACCGTTACGTCAGATACCAGTGGAGAACAACTTGGCACCGCAACCATTGATTCAGATTGAGGATACATCGGTCACTATACCAACAGCATTGTCACCAGCACAGGTAAGTACGAGGCCTCAAAGGCATCGTGTTAAGCCAACAAGGCTCATTGAAACAATGGTGATACTTACGAACGGTCGGGAGCTTGGGCTCGCAACAACGTTAACTTTTCGAGATACTATGCAAATGTATCAAGATCGATTAACTGAGTCGCAAAAGCTAATTGCACGAGTAACCAAGGAGAATTATAAACCTACTTGGGTGGAAATTCGTGCAAAATTGACCGAATTGCAGGCAGTTGTTGATAAGGAGATTGAACTTCAGGAAGCAGCAGTAATTACGCAGGATACGGTTGTTATTCCTGTAATTCAGCAGACTATCTGTTATCGGTGCGGACTATGTGATCATGTTGCGCAGAATTGTTCGCTAGAAAGCATGGAAGACTGCGAAGCTCTACCTACAGAGTCACCTATGTCAGAAACAACGACAGAGATACGGAAGGCACGAAAGCCAAGGTGTCATAGCATGGGGTTCCACACCAGGCAAACATCAACCCACGCTATCGGAAACTTTGTGTTTGTAGCTCTATTCGCGATGGTTTTTGGTTACATGTTTGGTGGAGTTCATGCACTTCAGGCTGCGCTTTGCGATTGTTCAAGGCAGAAATTCGTGGGAATTTTAGACCTACAGAAGTTTACCGAATGTGATCCACTTCCACCAGATGCAGTTGCAATGGAAGTGGATTATACGCTCTACACAGTTAGAAAACCAGCAACAACTTTTCCAGCTTTAGCGTGCTTAGCTACGATTAAAGAGATGGTAATCACTCAGAGCTTCTGGGGGTCCTTGGACCATGTTCCGTCCACTACTGTGAAACAACTTTCAGAGCAGGAATGTAGGAATATGGAATCGACTCGAAATTGTTTTGGAAATACAATGCTTAAAAAGTCCGGATCAGAAATCTATGTTTTTCAAGAAAGTCCAAAAAATGATTATTCATGGCTTACAACAACCAGGAACAGTCTAGTCAATTGTATATTAGAGCCGGTCACGCTGACCCAGGAAACGGAATTTTCGGACATATACAGTTTTGCAGGGAAACTGCATAATGACAGGAAGAAAGGTTCCGCTGTACAGGGACATGTGACCTTTGTCTGGTCCACTATGTACCCTGGTAGGGAAAATGGGTGTATTGTTGATAGATTACCGGCTGTTCCCGGTGTTTTGATCGACATTGGAGAACAGAAATTACGACTGAAAGATTCTGTCAAACAGATTGAACTAATTATAAAAAACGAGACAGCAATTCATAACTGCACTTTTCCGGAAACGGTTTATAAGGTTATAACGGGATTTAAGGATGTTTTTGTGGCTTATAATGTCTCAAATACGTATCACAAAGCTGCAATAATGGAAGGTATGCTTATCAATCCAAATGGTTCGGGCAGTGCCAAGCGCAGTCCAGGCCCCTATGATTTAGATGCGGTGACTCTGCAAGGTACATCGAGGTTCGATTTAGATTCGCCTGAGCCAACGCGGTTTAGGGCGTCTAGATTCGATACAGAGAACCAAGGTACAACATCCAGGGCTCAAGAGCCACACTATACGCCTCCAGTCTCGACACCACCAACGACACAATACACCCAGGTCACACAGGTTGGGCATGGGTCAGAACCCACGACGTCTTCGGTAAACATCAGATACATAGCTCCGGAAACGACAGCAAGTGCATATTACGCCACAGAGGCAAGCACTCAAGCTTACTCTTATCCGGAATGGACAACAATAGACGTGGCAGCGGAGGAAATGCCCACGCCGCCACAACCTTACTATCGTGGTCCTTCGCCAACAACGGACCTACCCAGGAACCAGTTCATCCAGCAACATCAAGACTGGTATCAGAGCCAGGTCAGCAGAAATAGTCAACCAAGAACAAGTAATCCAGTAAGCAGACGCCGAAGGCCTGGGGCAAGAAGACGACCAGTGCCTACTCCGCAACCAACACTTCCACCGCATCGTACAAGGACTCAGTTAGAATACCTCCGAGAACTTCTGTTACGAAGGGGGAGTATCAGATCCTGGTTTCCTCTCGTGGATCAGATGCCAACGGATCCGCCTTACAGCTCTCGAGTATGGCGTGATGTCGCAGATTATGAGGGAGAGGATGACCAACTGGCTGAGCCACAGCCTCTGCCAATGTTATTACCTGGCCAACATGTACAGAATTGGGTGCCACCATAAGCGTTCGCCCAGTTCACCGCTGATCATGTTGCTCTTGGGCGAGACTATTACTTGGCCGCCCACTTGCAATATATAAGCGATGTTCAGACCAATACGGCCAATTTTTAGTAAGCGAAATAAATAATATGGACTGTATTCAACGAAAGAATACTGCTGCTCTACTGCACCTACTTTCGAAACAATCAGGTATCAGAGCAGCGCAATTGGTAGGGTTACAACAATGCAAGTCGATAATGTCACATGGGAGTCAAGCATTGGTGTAACAGTGCGAGAAAACCTATGTAAACATCAAATCCAAAGCAACGAAGTGTGGAATTGAACCTCTTATCGACACAAATTCGACGGTAGCAACCGACGGCTACCAGCTATACGCGTTTACCCCGTGCTTACACCATAACGGTTATGCACAGATCGGCGACTTAGCATACCAGTACAATCAAACCGTCCAGGACTGGACACCTGTGACATCTACAGTACAAATCGACCATGCCCATTTGAAGAGCAAATTTGGATATGAAGCAGACAATGCTGTTCTCGAAGGGTTACTCCAGCATGACCCACCGAATCACCAAGCTTTGGACATGTTGTCCGAATTGTCCGCAATGGTTGACAACACAAAAACGGGATCGCTTGCTGATGTGTTTCAACAAGAAACTCGGAAAGCCAACTTACCGGATATCGGTTCTTGGACAATTTTCAGTGGTCCGCGAACAGCGTTCATCCTTTGCTTGGTAGTAATCTTCCTTTTCATCGCGATTTCGCTTCTTGTCAAATTTGGATACTGCTTTCGCATTATGAATTGCGTCAAGACAATCAAAACCAAGCGTTTCGGAACACCAAAGGAGGAACCAACGGTTACGTTCCATAATCAAACGTATGGCGACCCAAGACAGTACGTCAGAATTGCACCAACAGCGCCAACAACGCCTAGTTCAACGTTGCAGTCAACTACAGCTTCAACAGCACCGTTACTACAACGTTCTCGACATTTAACCAGTCCTAATGGAGATTTGTATGACGTCAAGGATTTTCGACAGTTGATGCTGGAAGCCAGCAAGACTTAAGACACACTGAAAGGAGGGCGGACCAAGCAAACCAACACCTTTTATGGTCATTAGCTCCGATCCGTCCTCTGACTCAAATCTTTTAATAATCGGAGCAAGCAACATTGCCTATCGTTTCACATCGCCATAAAAGGAAGGCTTGTAATGACTCACATGCAGAAAAGTTCTTTACCGTCATTTATAAACGGCTTCTGACAACATCAGTTGCATGCAAAAAGTTTTTTCGTCTTCATCTGTTTTTATAATTTCTTCTCTTCACTACGATAACTCCACACAATCATGCGTCTTATCAGCATTATTATCATTTTCATCGTACCTTATTTCGTGAAAAGTCGTCATCAGTGGAATACCACATATCGACCAGAATTACATCCACATCATTTATCTTTTCTTCCCCCGCTCACTACGCCATTATCAACGCTGTCCGGAAATCAGACACCTTTGGAAAAAGAAGTGGACACCTGCATGCGCTGTACGTTCAGAAACTACCAGCTCAATCAACAACATAATACCACAGATGATTTCTACGGGCAGTTTTTGATTAAAATCGGGCTTAATGAGCATCGATTCCAATACGATCCTGAAATCGATCGGAAGATACGAACCGAGACAGTTAGCTATTACATCAGTCCCACAAGTTGGGATGGAACTCTCTATAATGGACGAATGGACACATTGCGAGTCAATCTGCAAGGGGCACTACAGTACTTCAAAAGCAATCCTCCAACAATTCGAGACCCGATTACCACAATCCTGGATTTGGACAAAATTGGACGATACTTAAACCATGTCCGATCTCGGTTTCCTTGTTACTACATTAAACTACTTGGAACAGACCGTAACATTCTTCAAAAGTGTATGCAATATTGGATGCTTTACCAGCCACATCATCTAACGACACTCCAGGAAATGCAAGAATTCAGTCACATTGTGAATGACCCCAGTTATCTCTATGCTGAGTCATCCACCAATTCGATCCGTCCATAATCGTTCAAGGAAATCTCGGTTCAATTCTCCATAAGCATCGTACTCAGTACCAGTTATAAAAAGTCCAAAAATACAATCATCTTTCTTGCGGGCAACATCTCCTAATTTGGAGCACGGCTTTCAGAACGCCCATCGTTATTATTTTTAACTATGAGCAATTTCGTGACGTCAATTGAATCTTTCGTCTTCATCTTATTTGGAAATCAATCTTGATAGGCATGTCTCCATATCCGACGCGTTTTCGTTACATTTGGTATATAACTCTCCACATTGCCCACTACAGCATCACTTTTTCAGTTTTCACTTACTGGGTTTCGACCTTTTACTTGCTCAGTTTGTTTACTCTGACTTACTCGTGTATTGTGGCGTATACTCATATTTATTCGATTCATTTACTTCTTTCGTTTACAACGAGACCTTTTCAATCTCCAACCTCGATTCATCATTGGAAGTACAGTAAGTGACCTATGAGATGGCACGATTCTTTCTTTTAACCTTATTGACTATCACATGGGTCGCTGCCGAGCTTCCTTTTCAACGTCAGCCGGAAGTTGTTCGAGAGCTTAACTTACCGCAAAATCAATATGCGTTTCGAGCATTATATGAATATAAAGAAGCTTTTGCCGGTCTTACAGGCCCGCAACCACGACCTTTAGCATTTTTTGTGGATCAGAACGATATCGCGGCGGAACCGACAGAAGTGCCTCTCAACGGTACTTACGCACTCTTGACGTACCAGGAAACGTTTCTAGTAGATCGACCTGGCGCTTATATGCTAATTCAAGACGCTCATAAAGTTGCGGGACTTTTGGTTAAGGATTTTTGGCACGGGTACTGTACTGGGACAGCCAAAATCAACAGCAGAATCCTACTGAGAAAGTGCATTCAATACTTTCTTCTCTTCGACCAAACAAAGTTAGGAGACCTGCGCAAATTACCATTTGCCACCAGGGACGAATACTAATGCCACGAAAACAGAAATCCTGCTCCAGTTGCCGTAGGCCAATCAATTCCCAACGATACAACTGGAGAGAACACCCAAACAGCAGGAACCGCGACAACTTAACCAGACGGCCTACTATGAACGACGAAGAACCCACTCCTCCACCTTCCGAAGTGGAATCACTGAACTTATCTTATAACGTATCTACTCTCATTTTACCCGAACCAGCATTCTTGCCTCGCAGCCAGAAATTTCTTTGTAAGTGTGGCACTCTTTTTTCAACATACTCTACTTTCATCATTCATTGGCGACGTCACCAACTTGGAAGACTTGCCGCTCGTTTAACCTTGCAAACACCATCACGTCTACTATGCAATATTCCGCAATGTTTCTTCCAAGCCGATGTCGAATCACATTTACGTCATCATATGCATATTCACTGTGTATTTGCATGGACAATGCAAATGAACCCCGAATTTTTTGAACACCGGATATCGCTGTTTTCTGAACCAGAATCCACCACTATTGACGAGTGGATGGACGCACGTTTAAACGTACCACGACCGTTCAACCCAGTACCTCGAACTCGTGGAAGGACACCGTACTCTCATCGTGCCTGGAACTAGCTAAGTCCATTCTCCATATTGGGTTCTTATTCTTTTTTATTCACGTTTTCGTATATCCTTATTACTTTATTCACATTTTCGTATATCCTTTAAGATCGGTACATCTGATGGTTCGCTTTACCTAAGATGCTACGATAAAAAAATTTACTAAACAACTCCCACTTACTTCAATATGGGGTACCATTGTTCTTTTTGTCCTACAGCGTTCTATTTTGTTGAAGGACTACGGTTTCATTTATTAAACAAGCAGGAGGCTTACCGTCATACAGTCTGCGAATTATGCTACTGTATTATTTCAAAATCACGTTTGCAAAGCACAATGACAGACACAGTCTTAAAGCCTATAAAAAAGATCCGCCATTGTGTGAAGTTTGTTTCGAACCTTTGTCTCGTACTTGTGCATCAACTACGAAACGTCACGTTTTTCGAAGCACATGTCGCAAGAATGTTGCTAACCGATCGCCTGACTTTACCTAAACCTTGCAACAATTGGCTAACTTTTTCTGAGCAACGAATTGTTGGCTGACTATTCTTATCTTAGTCATTATTCAACCAACAGACTATGCCCAAAACTGCAAAGCCAAAACGACCTTGCCCATACTGTGGAAAGCTTTACGTCAGAGTTGACGTTCATGAGAATAGCCACCTTATTGCGTGTCAACGTTGTTCCTTTCGTTGCCCTCATTGGTCGCAATTTGAACGACATTTCGAAACCAAGCATTCCAATATATCAGTTAAGAAGCCGTGTCCAGTCTGTCTGAAGGAGCAAGCCAAAGGACGCTCATTAAGCGGACCCAATACTCCGGAAACGTGTAACCAATTTCACTACAAAATTGTGGACGGTAATCGAACCCAAGGTGCCCAGTGGATCCGAACTGTTCCGGATCATCTGGATTCAGCTTTTGGTCTAGGAATCCACGTGACTTTTCGGTACTGGATCCAACAACTTCCAGCTCTACACGAAATACGCTTCCACGTACAATACCCAGGAGCCGGATTCTTTTATACTGCAAGAACCGCAGAAAACGTCGACAGTTCCTCCTGGCAAGCAGTTAAAGACTACGGTGCAGCGTGTGACTATTTTATGCAACACCACCACCATCTTCAGTACCACGCGTCAATATTCGCGATCATTTTCCGCCAGCAACAATGGCATTCTCAAATTCTTGGCAGTGCCTGATATGCGGATATATGCCTACTATGCTAAAACATGTTTACTATCATGATTTACATCACGTGGCAGGAGGAAAAGACGCTTCTTGGCCACATCGATGCACCATTTTAGGTTGTAATTACCTAGGAGTTACTATGGAACATATCTGTATCCATCAAACACTTCATCGAGATTATATCAGTTTTGCAGCTGCTGGATTTTCAATAACCAGCCGTGCTGTTCTCAGCAGTATGTCAAGAGAATGCGAGAGATTTTATGAATCATCAACGGAGCAAATAACGACTTCGGCTGAAGTTCCAACCAACACAGTAAATGAGATATCGTGTTTGAAGTCTGAAGTTGCAAAGGAGAACGTAAAGAAAAAGTCAGCAGTCAAACGTCAGCGTGCAAAATCCGATGGACCTACGTTACCAAAACGTAAACCGAAACGCAAAGTGCCAAAAAAGACGTAGCGATACACTAAGAAGCCTAAATCACAGTCGAAACTGAAGGCTGCCAAATTGTCCACAAAACAAAAGGAACCCAGGTCGCTGAAACAGCTGAAGGAACCCAAACCCATGATAACATGGAAGGATTTTCCAGTCGCGATCAAACCGCTACCGGATCAATGTAACTCAAAACCCTCTGAGAAACCAGCTTCGTCAAAACAGAGAGAAAGAAGTCCTTCACCGGAATATCCGGACTTCAGACCTATGCTGATGAAACAACTATGCAAACGTGTCACTGTAATGTCAATTAAATCTTCAGTGAAACCTCCAGAAAGTTTGAAATCTCCGGACAGTTTAACCTGTGAACGTTATGCCATCATCACAAAGCTGGAATCGGCTTCCAATTAAGTCATGCTCAGACCACCAAAAAGGCAGCATGGCATGATGACGACTAACCAAGTATAACACCGCATGCATGCGACTGTTTATCTTAACAAAATTTTTTTTTGTTTTTGTCTGGTCTTGTGTTGTCGGTTGCCTATACTGACACACAAATAATCTTTAACAATATTTTATTATGTTTATCCTCCTTTTGCAATTAGTTATGCCTGGCGCGAATCCACCCGGTCCATATATTCAGACGAACGAGAACGATGACGAATTCTTGGAGTATATTCAACGAATCCGAGGTGACGATTTGGAAATCGCCTACAACAAGCGTAATCTAAACGTCCACTACGTCCATGGATCCGATCCGGAGGCGTGGCAATGCCATCAGTGTGGTTTTACTAGTCAGGAACAAGAAAAGGCTCACATTCATGCCTTTATCCATCATATCCTGGCTGATATCCTTCAACCACATCTGATTTTCCAGCTGGCCCAGAGACACCCGGAGCCAAGCTATGCGCCACCACTAGGTTCCAGCAACGGACATGCAGCTAACCGGGCGCGCCGTAGCCAGCCTTATCGACGACCCGGACATCATAGTCACCCACGTGGACGTGGACCTGCATAGGATTCGGAAGTCAACTCCGGATGCCCGCGGAAGAAGGACCTGTGGAACGCGTGTGTGTGTGAAAGGTGTGCTTGTTTCCACAGGATTGTGTGTTTGACTCTGTATGACTGTCAGTATTGTGAAAGTATTGTTCAAAATTTAACACTTTACAATTCATTAATCCTGTTATTTCCGTGAAGCCCGAGAACGGTCTTATTTGAAAAGGAGGGCACTGTGGAGCTGCCTTGCAGCAACTCCACAAAGTCAAAATACGTCACAGCGTTGCCGGCTGCGTGTATGTATGATCCCATGCATACACACAGCCTTGACCGTCTTCAAGGCTGGGTTATATTTAGGATCTTCTTCAGCGGAAGCAAGCGGCTTCCGCCGAAGAAGATTCAGCGTTTCAGTGTGAGAGTTTGCGTCTTGTCGGTCGATCAATGCTGCGGTTATTGTGATTAAAGCGTATATAGGCGAATGCGGTTGTTTGTTCGTTGGTAAAACTGTAGCTATTCCCTCGGGACCCACACTGTGAAGGATCCATTGTTACCATTTACGAAGGACACTATTAATGTCTTTTGTCTGGCCGCAGTTTCTCTCTCATGCCACCATAACCAAGGTGCCACACAACAGGAAAAGCACGCTAGTATATTTATTGAACAATAATCACTGTTAATCTTCCGACTACAAAAACAATCCGCCCTAATACTGTTAAAAAAACGGGGTAAAAACAATAATCGAGATTACAAAAAAAACGCTTCACAAGTATCACAAACAGTAATTAGAAATCACGCAAAAAAGGCAGCTTAATAAATTCCATCAGAGGTTAGTTGCCTATCACCGGGAATTTCTTCATCTTTGGCTTGACGGGGGAAACCTCATCATCGGTCACGAGTTCACTGGTTTGATCCTCCTCCATGAGATTGCCGCGTTCCAGGGTGGGTTGCAAGCGTAGGCGTCGCTCGACGAACTGCTGAAGGTTGCTCGTTCGGCGAAGGGGTCGGAGGTGCGCTGGAGTTTTTGGCGTAACCATTTGGACAGACCTACACGGTAAAATGGAAACGTTTGGCGAACTGCTTCACTTGATTTCGTCAAGGAAAACCAACAAAATTTGTAGAAAATACGGCCAATAATTGAGCGGAAAAAATACATGTTCAAAAAGATTTTCATTCAGACAGGTTTTTTCAACATTGGCAAACATTGACGGCAATCTTATTTCGGTGAGAAACTTTCTATTGGAATCACTTAAACTGCTGTGCAAAAAACATCGCAAATTGAAAAATATGCCAAAATCACTTGAAAACTTCAGATTTGCAATACATTTCGTTCAAATTCTACAGCGAACTGACAGCCATAAACATCATGAAGTAATTAGTGAAATATGTTCAAACGTACCGTTGACAAACTTGTTAGCCGGAGAAACATTGGCAAAGCGCTGGTCCAACAGGATCAGCGCGCCCCAGTCGTTCTTATGTCGCAGACATCGTCCCAAAGCTAAAAATACTTTAATTAAACCGCTTTTCAAGACACTGAAAATTCTGATTGGTTTTACCTTGGTTAATCGCACGAAAAGCCTGGATATCATACCAATCATCTCCCGACAGCAATCCGACAAGTTTCCGTTCATCGTTATATTTCCGCTTCATTTGAATCTAAATAAACAAAGATGACTTCCACAACTATCGAAACCGGTCAAATTCACAAAAATAATGAAAAATGACTAGAAAATAATAAAGAAAAGGTATAAAAAAATAGACTATACTAAACACTACCAAAAAAATTATTTTTAAAAATGGAAACTTTAAAAAACTTACAAGATAAAGTTACAAAAACAGTCGTTTAATATACAGATCTAACCATAACAAAATAATAATAACCAAGAGAATGGATAAATAATGGAAACAGGAAAGATAACCATATAAAGACAACAACAACAAAAACAGCAAAACTTCATCACGTACCTGCAGGTCCTGGAAGTACGGATACGGCAACCCCACGGTAATCACGGCCCGAGCATTATCATCGGCAAAATCCAGCCCCTCACTGATCTTCCCGCGAACACTCCAAACATAAGTGCGCCATCCTGCCACCCCGTCAATCCATTCCCCTTGATGGCCTCATAGTATCCCTGCATCATGGCGGCAATGGTCTCCTTATCGGCACGCTGCGGCTCCTGCTGGACGAGTTTCCGCTCCATCAGGCTATCATAAATCCCACATTCCTACAACAACCACAAGATAATTCTAAATTATCAGGATCGAGTAGCTAGACGGCTTTCTCTACTTTCCAACGCGTAATCATCGTTTCCATCGACTTGTAGGAGGTGAAGAAACACAGGATGCCCTTGGGGACGATCTGGCAGACTTGGAGAATGGCGTTGCCCACGTCGTCTTGGTACGTCCAGGTCTGAGCGTTCTTGTATGTTCCGAGTAAGGCGGCTTTACCGGGGCCGAGTCCGATGGCTCCCGCCCATACCTGGAAGTTCAAGTCAAAGTTTTCTCAAGATTCGTCACAAGCAGTCGAACCATAGCACATCCACGTTCGAATTAGTAAGCGTCAAATAACAACTGAAATCTTCAACGTGAAACCATTCCCAACAAAGAAACGATAACAAAACATTCAATTATGTTCAATTATGAAAATTTCATGAAATCAGGAACACACTATTGTGCAGCACGATTCGCCGTTCACCAAGCAAGAGTTACTGAAAATCTCGATCAAGTGCCGGAATCATTATTTACTCGTACAATGTACGTATCAATAATAATTGTGGGTTTTCTCCCAATACAAATGGGAAAAACAGCCGTATTACCAAAAAGAAAACGCCTTATAAATGACTGACAAAACAACAAGCCACATCACTTACTTGTCCATCATCAATGACATGAGGCGCCTCAAACCGCACATGAAACGGCAATCCCAACTCTGACTGAAACGACCCCATAGGCGACAAGGTCCCCGACGTCAACACCACCGAGTGGCACACCTTAAAATCCCCAAACGCCACGGCGGGGTTAAAACACCAAAAGTTCAGGGTGATATTCCACTCTGACTGGACACTGCCATGCCCGCGTTTCTTCCGGTTAAAGAAGTTGTTATTCGGGTGGAAATTGCGCTCCTTAGTCAGGACAATCTTGTAATCGGGTGCGTGTTGGCAGTTCTTGCGGTACAGTTAGTCCAGGACGACGGAGAGACTGCCCAGGAGGAGGAGGGCGGATGAGGAGATCTTGGCGGTGCGCTTGAAGGAGGCGTTGGGGTCGGGGAAGGGACCGACCGGCTGGTCACCGCTGTTGGCGTTCTTTTCCGCGTACAAGGCATCGATGTTGTCCTAAAATAATCAACGCTCTTACTTGCAAATCGTTTTGATTGTCTATGATAAAGCGAAGCTCACACGTAACCCTTAACTGCAGTCAACCGTAATCAGAAAGCATGCTTGTGAAAAAGGCAAGGTTTTAACGTTTACCAAACGTCCATAAAACCTTAAAGCATACGCGAAAAACTTCCGAATCACACGGAAAAGAGAAGAAGCATGATATTATCTATAGAAATCTAACATAATAAGTTAATTGAAAATCTATCGTATGTCCAGAAGGTTTGTATGAAGCCATTTGGAATGTACAGATGAAAGTGCACTAAACTATCATTCATGTGTAATCTACTGAAACACTGCCTCTCTTTTACCTTGAACTCAGGGAACTTCTCCGGTCCCACACCCATCCCGGTAGCAACAAGAATCATCTCCCTGCCCGTCACCACCTTACTGGGATTCCCGATCCCCGTGCTCAAACTGGCCGCCTCCCACTCCACCCACTCATCCAACGCCCGCAAAATAGGCACAACATTATAGGTGATAACCTTGTACTTCTTATCTGGAGTGATCTCCTCCCCGGCCCGGTCGGACATTTCGGCGGCCTGCCGACTCAACGTCTCGGCCGTCAGCTCCAGATCATGCACGGCCATCTTCAGATCTTCCAGCTTCATACTGTAGGAGGCCGCTTCACGCGCCGCATCCTCTATGTTGTGGCCCTCGTCAAAGATGACGATGGCGTTGTCCAGGGAGATGTCCATGGCGGCGCGGATCTTGGCGTCCATTAGGTAGTTGTACGGGGTGAAGATCAGCTGGGATTCGTTGCGGAGCTTTTGGGATGCGTAGTATGGGCAAAACTGTGGGAAATTCACTCTCAGTTCCGATGCGAGATATCAGCAGTTAAATTCTGTATTTAAATCATTTTATGTGTTTTGTAATATTTTTTATGTATTTTGTAATATTTTTTATTATTTTGTAATATTTTTTATGTATATTGTAATATATTATATATTAAACTACATTCAAATGTCCGACAATCTGGAAAGACTAGGGTCAAGTTTCTTTTACCTTATGAGACTTTCCCGCTTTCACCAAGTCTTCAATGTCGAACGGCTGCAGTTCTCGGTTCTGCAGTTCACCATGGTTGATTGCTTTGGCTCGTCCGAAAAATCCACACGT
>JAQGAU010000681.1:0-24960 GCA_034698045.1 Paramacrobiotus richtersi | reverse complement strand
AAGTGATGTCAGGGCTGTACGGCGCGCTATTTCCGCATAAGCGGGCGCACCGTGCAGCCCTGACATCACTTGTTGCGTTCAGGTTGGACTGGTTAAAAGATCGGCACCAGAGTATTACATTTGTATACATAAGCGAGTGCTTGTGGAGTCGTACTTGAATACAGCTCAAAGGAGAACAGCAATGTAGATAATGACGGTTGTTGCCCTTTTGTCTACGTAATACGTGCCTTTTTGCACTAGTGCGGTATGTACAGTATGTTCTGTAACATAACAATATCCCTATGCCTTCTGTTTCAAGTGTGCACGGCACCTTGATCAACTATACGTTTTCGGTTTCCCTTTAATGGCATTTTTTGCGATATTGACCACAGTTTTCGTGGTAAGCCAAAATGAAGATGCTTAACGTGGTAAGGATTTCACAAAAGAAACAAGACTGTATTGTTTGAGTTGACTAGGGAATGGAATTTCTGTCTTTGTTCCTCGCAGCAATTGCATTCACTTTTTTAAAATGAGAAAAATATGTTTCTGCACGATGGTATATGTCCTAATATGCACTGTGAACCAATATTATTCCATTCGATTATAACATGGTGTCTGTATAGCCACGTTATTAAAACTAGGAAAGTTTCTTCAAAAACGAAAACTCCCGCTTTTGTCTCGCAAACTCCTCGCGTCGTTGACCGAAAATGGAGTTTTTAGTTTCACAGTAATGTAGTTTTGTTAGTTTCAAAAGATTATTCATATTGGGCACATATCTTGCTATAGGTGTTAAAAGACATTGGGACATGTATGTCAAAGGTAGCAAGCAGTAGTATTGACCAATTAGTCTTCGGTAAATTTTGCATATGTTGCGTATATTCTGTACGGGGTTGCGCCATTCCTGCTGTAATCTGCCAAAATAATGTTACTTGTTTGGTGTATGCCCGCCGCTTAGTAACGTGGGTGCCTCGCGCCAGCTCACCGTTGTATTCGCTTTTATTTCCAGAGCTATACTTATCGTGCGCCAGAAAACAAATTTTCTCGATGTTGACTAGTATAGTATTGTCGTTTATTAAAAAAAAAGTCCATTGGTGTTTAATGCCTGTTTCGATTTAACCCCGACAACGTTTCCAAGCAACGTTTAGATTTTTTGTTTCTGATAGAAATAAGATCGATTAGCTAGAATTTACATGGGCTGGGCCAGCAGACGGCTTCGACTGTTACTTTATTTATAGTCCTTACAATACAAGACACGTTTTCACCACGGTACATGTGGAAAACACTGCGCATCAGCAACAAAGTGGAAGTATTAACATATGTGCTCAATTGGCAGAAGTTAACGTCACAGCACGAAACAGTTTTGACGCTTTTTGCATGCATCTGCCACATGTTATTGATCTGAATTGTCCGGGAAAAAACAACGTCAGTTACATGGTACCAGTCGGTTAGGATCGGTCAGTACAACTTCTTATACAAGTGGACCTTTTTGTTCAACGCGTATCGTGTTGGCTGAGAAAATCGTACCTTTACCCGTACTGTTACCATTTTGGTGGTGCAGGTTTTATCCAGCTGTATGATACAGTTGCCGCGGCTAAGTTTTGTTCGTTGTAGTGGATACCTATACATGTGAGACATGTGATAACTAGCCATATGAGTTATAGTGATCGACCGAAGCGAAGAGGAGGTCCTCTACACTCAGCCAAAATTGACTTCATATTGTGTATTTATCGGTCGGTCCGTCACGACCGAAAATCAAACAACTATTAGTATTATTAAACAGTTTCTTTGAACGCAAGATCTTTCCGATAACCCTGTCACATACGGCCAGTAATTTTCTGCTTCTTTTGCTTCGGTCTCTTTAGTGCGGCCTTCGGCGAGTTACTTAGTTCAGACACATAAAGTATACATTGTGAATAAAAGCTGCATGGTCAGAATTTACGTAACGTATAGCTATGATTAACATCCGCTTAAACATTGGATCATAAACCAGCTCGCACAAATCACTGCCTCGGAACCACAACCTGTGATATCGTTTACCTTTTGCTATGGAGAATTTTATTATCTGTGAGGCGAGAAAATTTACTTACTCTGATATCACGCAGTTTCACCCACCTGGTTCAATTAATGTCCGCTCTTGTATGACGTTTTACTTAGCTGTACCATCATTCTTTGAATACTAACATGTTTCCAATAGTATTCCAACACCGTTTTATTTAATTGCAATAAATTCACGCGATACTATCATGGTACTACACACCCGAGTTTACTATATTTTCACTGTTATTACCGTATACAGCACGTATAGCAAACTTTAGTATCTTTACCATCACGTATGCGGGCATGATTAACTTTAAGGTAACGTCGGGTGGGCTCCGCTGGGTGCCGCTGTGTTTGTGTCGCTCTGCTGACATTGGCTGTGGGTGCGGTTCCGTTTATTTTGTTTGTCGTGTGCATCAGAAATCAGGTACAGTGCTTCATACGGTGTGCGGGTGACACCTTGTGTGTGTAGTTGCTCTAATGTCGGCTGTTGTTGGGGTTGTGTTAGTCGAATGTGGCCGCTATGGGTTTCAGCGATCGGTGTGCGCAGGCGGGCGTCGCTGTGCTCTGTCGCTGCGTTAACAGTTCGGACTGGTGCGGTGCTATTTATACTCTTTGTCGCACGCGGCTGTTGTTAGTTACTTTCTCGCGTCGGAATGGTACCGCTGGGTGTTGCTGTCGGGGCGCTACCATCGGTTCACGGTGCGCTTGCGAGGGTTTTCCTTGTCGAATGCGCCTGTGATTGGTTATTGCATCGGGCGGTAGTCGGTAGTTGTCGCCGTGTTACTGTCGTTGCGCGAGCATTGGTGACTGATGCGGTTGTGTTCTTTAATGGAGGTGCAGGTTTGGATAGACGAATGCAGCAGAAATTCTCGTTTATGGGACCACTTTGCTGAAGGAATCCGTTAAATATGAGCCCAAGAGATTGAGGATCTAATAAAGCAATTTTGTTAGTCGCTGCATGGGTTTTGGATCAGCTTGTTTTGTATTTCAAGTCAAATGCTTCTCTTGTTTTGAACCGAAGTGTACATTCTGCTGTTGCATAATTTTAAGGCAGTCGCACTGTTATTATGCAAAAGTCGTCCTGCATTATCCGGTTATAGGTGGGGCCAACTGCGACTGACATTATGAATCGTAAGCAGTACTATGAATGCTGTAAGTGTGTAGCTAAGAAAGTAACTTTTCTCTACATTATTCTCTAATTACGAGTCCGTTGCAGAGCGCAATCGTACCCTTTTCATCTTGCTTTTGGAGACATTTCACAAAAATAAAAAAAAGTCGTTTTTGTTGCAGTGAATATGTTCGTTTCAGTGCATCGTATGTGAAGGTATGGTGTTCAGCGCTTCCTAGCTTTGTGTATGGAAACGCGGTAAAAGTTGGTAAAGTTTTTTTAAAGCAAAAGCTCCCGCTCTCATTTCGAAAAGGTACCTGTTGTGCGCTAGAAAATCAAGTTTTTCGGTGTTGACCAGTGTAGTATTCTGCTTTATTACAATCATCTGTATTTAATACGTTTTTTGGAACGATTCCGAAAATTATTCCCATGTGTTCCGGTCTTAGATGTTGGTTTTCCAGAATAAATTCTATCTGAAGTTTACGAAGGTTGGTTTAGCAACTGTACCTAACCGTCATATCAAGTATAGTTACTGTACAATATGAGACAGGGTTTTTACCGCGACACCATATGAAAGGTAACAAACACGAATCGTATGAATAAAAAACTGTTTTTCCTGTTTGTTGCTATGATCGGTTCTGCTGGGTATTGGTTTCATAATGGCTCTTGTTACGCTGTCTTGGTTGTTGGGTTGTGTCCTAATCATCACTGTTTGTCTGCATTTTTCTGGCTGTTACAACAATTTTTATGGTTTGTTACTGCATTTTTGTAAAATATTAGTGGGTTTTGTTAACTAGGGTCTTTGTGCTCGTTACTACTGTGTTTTGCGATGTGTCACGGTTTTATTTCCTGGTTTTCTAAAACATCTTGCTGATCTTTACCGTTTTGTGGTGGCTGTTGCTGCTTTTGTTGGTATTTACTGTTTTCATCTTTGCAGGTTCTAAAATGCTTACTAGTGGCTCCTGCTGTTTTTCTCTGCTGGTTGTTACAGTTGTGTTTGCGCTGCCGTTGCGGTTGTGTCTGGTTTACTTTTTGGAGCGACTACCGTGTCAACATCGGACCGCTGCTGGATGTCGCGGTGTACGCGTCGCTCTATGACCATTTGCGGCTGGTGCGTTGGTGTTTGGTTTGTTTGTCGAATGCTGGTGTGATTTTTTGGACCGTTTCGTCGGGAGCAAGCCGCTGGGTGTCGCGGTACTTAAGCTAACACCGGTGGTTGGCGTTTGTTCTGTTTTGCTCGTCATATACGGCTGCGGTCGGTTCTCGTGTTGGTTCGGACGGACGCCTCAGTGTTCGCGTCGGAGCATTAACATTGGTGGCTGACGCGGTGCTGTTTGTTGTGTTTTCCGAATTCGGGTGTGAGTTATTATAACGTTACGTCGGGCGTGAGCCGCTGGGTGTCGCGGTGTTTGGGCTAACACCGGTGGCTGGTGCGGTTGTTGCGTTTTGCTAGTCAAAGCTGCCTGTGGCCGGTTGTGGTGTCGCTTTGGACGGGGGCTCCGGTGTTCGTGTCGCTGCGCTAACACTGGCGGCTGCTGTCGTGGTGTTTGTTTCGCTTGTCGAATTCAGGTCTGGTTTATTATAACGTTACGTCGGGCGTGAGCCCTTGGGTATCGCGGTGCTTAGGCTGACATCGGTGGCTGGTGCAGTTGTTACGTTTTTCTCGTCATATGTGACAGTGACCGGTTCTCCTGTCGCTTTGGACGAGCGGTTCGGTGTTCGTGTCGCTGTGCTAACTTTGATGGCTAATTCGGTAGTTTTTGTTTGTAGATGTTCTGTTTTATGTAGCATCGGAGGGGCGCCGTTGGGTCTCGCAGTGTTTGTGTCGCGGTGTTTGTGTTTGACCGCCAATATTTGTGTCTGCTGCGGTTCTTCTGATTTTGTTTGTCGTATGCGGATGTGATATGTTAGGTCGCACTGGACGGGCACTGCTGGGTCATCCTGTGTTTGTGTTACTGTACTTACCTTACAATGGTGGCTTGTGCGATGATGTTTATTTTATTTCTTGCATGAGGATGTGATTTGTTATAAAGTTCCGGCGGCCGGGCGCTTCGTGTCGCGAGGTTTATGTCGCAGCGCTGATATCGTTGTCTGTTGCGGTTCGTTTTGGTTTGTTTGTCGTATACGGGAGTTACTTTGTTGGAAGGTTTCGTTGGCCAGACGCCGCTGTGCGTCACGGAGTTCATGTCGCAGCACTAATATCGGTGTCTGTTGCAGTTCCGTTTGTTTGGCAGATCTTATGCGGGCGTGATTTTTTGATGTCGCAGATGTTAGGTCGCACTGGACGGGCACTGCTGGGTCATCCTGTGTTTGTGTTACTGTACTTACCTTACAATGGTGGCTTGTGCGATGATGTTTATTTTATTTCTTGCATGAGGATGTGATTTGTTATAAAGTTCCGGCGGCCGGGCGCTTCGTGTCGCGAGGTTTATGTCGCAGCGCTGATATCGTTGTCTGTTGCGGTTCGTTTTGGTTTGTTTGTCGTATACGGGAGTTACTTTGTTGGAAGGTTTCGTTGGCCAGACGCCGCTGTGCGTCACGGAGTTCATGTCGCAGCACTAATATCGGTGTCTGTTGCAGTTCCGTTTGTTTGGCAGATCTTATGCGGGCGTGATTTTTTGATGTCGCATTGGACGGTCGATGCTGGATCTCGCGCTGTTTTTGTCAAAGTACTTACATTATTGGAATGTGTGGTGGTGATTTGTTATGCCGGAGTGAACGGGCGCGGCGGGGTCTCGCGGTGTTTATATTTCGGTGCTTATGTCGCAACGCTAATTTCGGTGTTTGTTCTGGTTTTCTTTGTTTTGTTTGTCGTATGTGGGTGTGTTTTATTATGTGCAATCAACTGGCGCTGCTGAGTCTTGCGGTGTTTCTGTCGGTGTACTTACATTGCTGTCTTTCGAGGTGTGCTTTAATATATTTGTTGTACGCTGAGGCGATTTGTTATAAGGTTTCGTCTGGGTGGCGCCGCTGGGTGTCGCGGTATCTGTGTCGCGATGTTCATGTTTCAGCGCTGATATTGGTGTTTGATGCAGTTCTTTGTGCTTCATTCGTCGTAATTTGTTATTTCGTATTGGACGGGCGGTGCTGGGTGTCGCGGTGTTTTTGTTAGTGTACCTACACTAGGTGACGGTGACTTGTGTGATGGTGTTCATTTTGTTTGTTGTATACGGAGGCGATTTGTTATAAATAACGTTCCGGCGGCCGAGCGCCGTTTAGAGTCGCGGTGTTTATGCTGCAGCGCCAATATTGGGATCTGTTGTGGTTCTATTTCTTTTGTTTGTCGTATGCGGGTGCAATTTGTTCATACCCAATAGGACGGGCACTGCTGGTTCTCGCAGTGTTTGGTTCAGTGTACGTGCATTGGTGGCTCGTCCGGTGCTGTCTTGTTTTATTTGTTGATGCGGAGGTGATTTGTTATAAGGTTCCGTAGGGCGGGCACAGCTGGGTGGCGCGGTGTTCACATCGCAGTGCTAATACCCGTGTTTGTTGCGTTTTTTTTGTTTTTTTTTGTCATATGCGGTGGCAGTTTGTTTATGTCGCATTGGACGGTGCTGCTGGGTGTCGCGGTGTTTGTGTCCTTGTACTTACATTGGTTTCTCGTGCGGTGGTGTTTGTTTTATGCGAGGATAATTTGTTACATAGTTCCGTCGATCGGGCACCGCTGGGTGTCGCGGTATTTGTGACGCAGTTTGAATTTCTCCGCGCTAGTATCGGTGTTCGTTGCGGTCCTTGTTGTTTTGTTTGTCGTATGCAGGAGTTATTAATGTTATGGCGCATTGGGCGGGCGTCGCAGTAATTGTTTATAAAATCTTATGCCGCATGCATTAGGTCGTGTCTGTTGCGGTTTTTTTTTGTCGTATGCGAGAGTGATTTGTCATGTCGCATTTTACGGTCACTGCTGGGTTTCGCGGTGTTTGTGTCACTACGTATATTGATAGCTTATGCGGCAGTGTTTATTTTGTTTCCTGTGTGCGGAGGTGATATTTGTTATAAGGTTCCGTTGTGCGGGCGCACTTGGTAGCGCGCTACTTGTGTCGTGGTGTTTATATTGGTGTTTATTACGCAGCGCTACTGTCGCTATTGCTGTCTGTTACGGTTCATTTTGTTTTGTTTGTCGAATGTTGGTGTGATTTGTAATGTCGCATCGAACGGGAGCCACGGGTTCTTGCAGTGTTTGTGTCGCGGTGTTTATATTGAAGCGCTAATACCGGTTTCTGATTCGGTTCTTTTTGTTTTTTGTTGTTTATAGGTGTGATATGCCGTGCCGCATTGGACGGGCACTGCTGGACCTTGCGCTGCATGTGTCACTGTACTTACGCTAGTGGCTTGTGCGGTGGGTGTTCGTTTTGTTTGTTCTGGGCTGGGCTGAGTTGTTATAAGATTCCGTTGTGTGGGCGCCGCTGGGTGTCGCGGTGTCTGTGTCCCTGCGCTAATATCGTTGGCTGTTGCGGTTCGTTTTGTTTCTCGTATGCGGGTGCGTTGGTGTTTGGTCCGTTTGGTGTATACGGCTATAGCGAACTTCAGTAAGACACCAAGTGTGCTCCGTTTAGCGACATGGTTGTGACGGCCCAAAACATCGTACAGCTCGGCTCGGATCGGCCGGTATATGGTTTTTTGAACGCTCATATTATTTTTTAACTGTTAGTAATTTAGATATTTATTGCTTTGATAAAATCTAGTCTAATATGTAGCCGATTGCGGTTTATTAGTTTTGGTCCAGATACAAAGCACAACTTAATTTCTTGTTCCGGATTTTCGGATAGCTTGATCTACGTGTAAACATTGCAATGGTATAAAGCCGAACAAGGCGTTTTTGTCGTATGCGAGAGTGATTTGTCATGTCGCATTTTACGGTCACTGCTGGGTTTCGCGGTGTTTGTGTCACTACGTATATTGATAGCTTATGCGGCAGTGTTTATTTTGTTTCCTGTGTGCGGAGGTGATATTTGTTATAAGGTTCCGTTGTGCGGGCGCACTTGGTAGCGCGCTACTTGTGTCGTGGTGTTTATATTGGTGTTTATTACGCAGCGCTACTGTCGCTATTGCTGTCTGTTACGGTTCATTTTGTTTTGTTTGTCGAATGTTGGTGTGATTTGTAATGTCGCATCGAACGGGAGCCACTTTCGTGATCTCAAGCAAGTTGATCAAACATTTTGCCCGTTGACCATAGATTTTCTGTGCTGTAGTGGATGATCGCATAAGTTATCTGGAAGTAACAAAAAGTTGTGGTACAGACAGTAAAAACCGAATTGACCATAGATTTCGTATGCTATAGCGGATGCATTGTAAAATAAATCAAAGAAAGGGATGATCCAAATTGAATTAAGTCAGAACCGAAATTGATCGGTCCAGTTACAGTCCAGTTCAGTTCGTACCGAACCGATTGGAATGGAATGGAATTCCAAAATGGAATTCCATTTTGGTTTCCAGTTGACTTCCAAAACGGAAACTGGAATTCCCAACTTTTGACCACATACTCACTGCCTATCTTCTAAGGTAAATAGTCAGGATAAAAGTTATCCTTCATCCAACTTAGTTCACTCCACGGCACGTTCTCCAGAGCTGTTTCGAAATTTGTCAGCGAGGCATAAGCGTGTTCTTCCAAATTCAGCTCGTTCCATAGGCTAGCCATTCGTACACAGAAGGAGTCTCCACTTGGTGGAACGGTGGTTTCCGCAAAGCTTGAGGCGGCAGCCATTAAAGGCCAAGGATGATGGATCAGGCGGTCAGCGTGTCTGGTGTTTCCTGCAACAGAATTAACAGCAGCAACCGGCTTGTACGGAAGAAAAAAATAACTGCCGTAAGGCAACTTTCCTGATACAAGTTTGTAAACAACAGTCAGGGAATGTTTAATACGACGAAGTTCAATACAGTCCCAACTTAATTCTCGTAAACGACCACAATAGTCGTTACGATCACTACCGAGCCTGACAGATTTCAGGAATTTAAACAAGCATCCTTCGAGGTCATCAGCAGGCACTTTAAAGTGCGGTCGCGCAACTGGGCTACAGTAGTCAACCAGCGGTAACACAAGAGCCTTAAGAAGACATATTCTTGCAGCTGAATCACGACAATCAAACAGTGAGTTAATGTGGCCAATTCTTTTCCTTTTTTTTCCGCAAATGTTATCTGTATGTGTTGTCCATCGTAGCTTCAGGTCAACAATTAAACCTAAATATTTCGTACACTCGCGCATGTCGATTTTTACGCCATTAACAAAGTAATCAGGACAGTCACCTAAGCTACGTGGAAAACCGCACATAAACAGATTTTTTCGTGTTAAAGCACAATTTTTTTTCAGAAGTGAGATCACAGACTGCGTTAACATCGTTCTGCAGGGCAGCACAATCGCCCGTTTTCAAAATCGGCCTAAAAATAAAAATATCGTCCGCAAAAATAAAAATCCTACTACCGCCACGCAATACGGATGCAAATTTATTCATCTCACAGATGAACATAATAGGACCAAGCCTTGAGGAACACCACTCGTCACAGCTCCGAATTCCGAGTTAACGCCATTTACGACAACCGCTTGTTGCCTGCTAGTCAGATAATTATCTAAAAGATTGATAATATTTTTTTGTATATCAAATGAACGAAGTGTGGAGAGCAGGGAGCCATGGTCAACTTTGTCGAAAGCCTTCGAACAATCCAAAAATATACCGTCTACAATTTTACCATCATCAACGAAATCTTTAATGCACTTTGTAGCCATTAAACACAGCAATTCCGTATTTCGTTTTGCCCTGTACGCAAACTGTTGATCGACCAGTAACTGCCTCTCCTCAAGAAGTGAACGCAAATATGAAACCAAACACCGCTCCAAAAGTGAGAAAATCCGAAAACTCGTCGCATGCGCATTGTCAGTTCTCACCCTGAGACACGCATGTGACTGCACGCGTGCACGGTGTGACGTTGCACATTCCGTTTCCAAATTTTTTTAATGCCAACCAGGAAGGACAGAAAGAAACACAGGACAGATCTGTACTTCTATCTAGACACATGTTCTCACGAAATGAAATTCTTGTTTTGAACTGGAAAAGTAAATATGCCTTTTCTCAGCAAAGATCATCGCTGGAACAGTGTAGACGTTCGTCAGGACGACGGATGTTTCCATTCCGAGTTATCGACTGCACAGACGAAGGACTGATGATTGATTTTGGCGTAAAGCCCGCAGTTGATCCCCAGTTTGTTCCGTTTGGGCGCATTTACAACACAGTCTGGACTTTTACCCTCATCAGTATAGTGGGAGCACTGGAAGGAGATCTACCGCTGTCCGTAGAAGCCTTGATGCGACGGAATCCGGACGAGCCAGCCAAATGGTACCCTGCCACGCTTCTTCATCGACAGTTTCACTCCACGAAAATGATTGGCCTAATCAAAACAGTTACACTTCAAGGTGCGGTGTTGGATCTGCTGGGAGTAAATCGCATTCGGGATCCCCGGGAAGAGGACGCACTGTCTCGATCATTACTGGAGAAAAGCCATTTCATGAAGGAAGAAGTGAAACTCCCGAGTGGGTTCTCCACTGGTGCTCCATCAGCGGAACCTTACAAATCCGACGATATCGGTCAGTCATTGGTCGACAACTTTAATAACAATTCCATGGGAAACTGGATGTTGGCAACGCATGTTGACGGAAACGTTCTCCATGTTGTGAAGAAGACGGATCGATATCGTCGCAAATTCGAACGGTATCACTGTGACAGCCGTCCCAAACTGAAGGTATGTTGTATGAAACCCGTGCTTAATTCTACATATGAATATCGTATTTCCATTAGCGACCATTTTTTGTTTTTTTTAAACTATCCGAAAGGCTTATGCAAATGGTTTTACATTTTCGCCAGTTTGCTGAGCTTTATATCATGGTCGTGCGGATGCGTCCGCGTAAGTTCGCTGCGGTTTACATTTAATTCTTGAGTGTGCTAAAACTGGATGCTGAAATCCAAGAAAGATAAATAATAACTTTTCAGTGGTAAAAACAACCGGTGGGGGATGGAATAAAAAACGGACGGCAACACGAGCGACTACTCGTAGTTATTCAATAACACAGAACATGATCGCTAATACACGTAAAAAGAGACCAAAGATGTCTTCCGGATTTTAGGGTGATACACTGCGACGTCTGTTGGCAGCACCGTCCGCCATGTGTGGCCGATCTGTGCAGCAGCAACAGTTAAGCCAGCTATCGTCTGATTCCCAGTCCGAGGATCAAGTATCAGCGCTGGACATTCTTCCCAGCCCTATTCTGGCGGAGACTTTCCAGTACTTGGACGGTGCACAGCAAGCAAAGTGCCGACGCGTTTGCGCCAACTGGAACTGCATTCTGACCTCGGCCGACGTGACCCGGATGTTATGTCTTCCTAAAAAGTCGGGAGTGGTCGCCAGCCCAGTTTGCCTTCTAAAGTCGTGGAATCAGAACACGAAAATCGTTATCAACACCAGCGCAGAATACGAGTCGATGCACCGGAGGTAGAATCGAATCTATGCTTCCGCAGTGGCATGCACCGGACGATTGTTTCAGTGCATTATGACAGAAAACGACTTGTCTGCGTTGGATGTGGAGATTCTGGCCAGTAACTTCTCGCGGCGGATGTGGAGGTTCTGTGACGGAAATGAACATTTCTCCAGTGTAATCCAGGTTATGTGCGATGAACTGAATGCGTGGGCTCGGGTGTGCCGTACTCTGTTGCTGAAGGACGTAACGGTGGTGTTGATGGGAAGAACTGACGAACGGTTAGTTATCCGGATTCCACGGGGACGGATTGCAGGGACTCTGTGTGCTCAAGATGTATGGGCTAAAATGGACAATGGTCTACCGGCTGTGACGGACGCTGATCGGGTGTGTTTCATGGAGTATCTCGCGGAGGGCTTGGGTACGGAGTTGATTCGGGAGCTGGTGCAGGTGAGGAAAACCTAGTAGGATCGAAGATTTATGCTTTTCCTCGGTAATTCAGCGTGTGATGTGTGCATGAATCTGAACTAAATGAACAGTCTAACAATGTCATAGTTACATGAAATTTGATGTTGATCTCGAAGCGCATAATCAAACGCAAAACCCCACTGTGGACGATTGTTTAGTGTATCAGGAATTTGGACTTTTCAGATTCTGAATGAACATCAAAGTCATGATCCCCGCGACAACAACCAGTGCCGAGGAGTCGTGTGGACTGCCGATGATTTGACCACATTGGATTGGGGAAAACTGAGCAAGTTCACTACGCATAGCCTGCTCAAGGCCGCTTCGTACGAGACGTTTGTCGTTGTGCTGACGTTGTGAAATTCTACATGAGCTAAAGCAGGAACCCGCTTACGAGTTATACTCTGTCTGCTATGAGAAATGTTGTGAGATCTACATAGGTTTTCGATCTGACACTTTTCGTTTAAAAAAGTAGTTCGTATATGTATTAGTAATTGAGCTGCATTCATGAACGTACAGTCACGCACTGGTAACACTGTTTATAAGTGCTGAGCTTCTGTTTTGAAGAAGTGGTACGACATTCTCATTAATTTTGATCTTTGTCTTCTGACAACTTGATCGCAGAGTATTTTAATAAAGTAATCTTTGTATTATGAAGTACCGTGGCATTCATTGACGTACTGGTTTGGGATGCGGTGATTCCGCGCAGCAGGAGTTTTTTTAAAAAATTCGGTACCACATTGCAGAAACCTGCCACATCGAACCTGTAGTGATGTAATCCTATAATTACGCAAATACGTAAGCTTTCAAGTTGGTGTCACACTGCCGGCGGATACCCATTCAACAAGCTGTAACACTAACCCTGTCGTCCACGCGAGCGTGTCCGATGGAATTGTAAAATTATCATTCATTTCCGCACTATCCATCATGCCCTGTCAGCAGAACAGCGTAACCCCAGTTTACAACCATAACCCCTGTTAAAAAATCAGCGTGGACAGTTCGCGTGTCTTAGCTAGTACAACACACTCGAGTGCACAAAGGTCAGAAACAATACGACTCACCGCGTTTCGTTGATCGTCTGACAGGAAGTAAGAATATAATAATATAGAGAATCCAACAGTGGTTCCACAGAGAACAGTGCGAGAGCAGTGTCCAGGTATGGGCCGTGGTAGGATGAACCCCTAACAGTGTAGTAATCGTTAAGAAGACGTAATCAACGTAATCAACAAGACGAGTTCAGAAGACGGCCACACTAGACGTTTTCTCAATGGCAGTCTGCCTTGTCCTAGCTTGGCTGTTGGATTTCCCCGATTTAGGAGTTAGCGGAAGTAGTCGGAGAACGCGCAAGCTTGATTCTGCCGTGGCACTCGCGATCGTCCTAATTCGATTGTTTCTTTGTCGTTCACGGCGTAAAATGAATACTTCTGCACATCTGGACAAGATGTGCAATGCTATAACCAGCAGTCATGGAATGAGAAAGACCAGCACATGTGTTGCTGTGGTAAGGTCAAGCTGGAAACTCGCGTTGAGAAGGCATCGACCTGTTCGTGAAATTAGTCGGTAATCCCTAATTATAAGTATTTCTGGTAATAGCACAAAATGGGCCGATAATTAAATTGTCGACCAGAACAAACGTCCGGCATCTTCTTGAAGGGTTCGTAGTGTTTATAAACGATTAGTCTTTCAATACACCACACTGGATTTAGGGAAGTAATCAAATGGAAGCTGACCATGACGGAATTCGTGATTGCATGGGCATATAAGTATTCGTTTACCGTGCAGGGAAGATGGCTGTACTTCGAAGTAAGTTAAGGCCAGAATGTCGCGGTGAACACTTGTATCGGGTCGATGAGTGCCGTTCGTAACAGATTGACCAGCAGGAGATTTGCAATATATACAATGAACGAGTTTGAAGTGACCTTTTTCAAGGGACCAATAACAAAATAAAAGCGTTTAACGCGGCTGCGATGATAAGTTCGGTAGGTAAGACTTCTGTGACGGAGTTCAAAGTAGTGCTCGGTGTGGTTCACATTGTCGGAAGTACGCCGAGAATGATCCTTGATCCTGCCCATTTATTTTGCTGCCGATCATACTTCGAAAAACATGTACTCATAGCTTATCCGTTACGCCCATAACAGTCCTTGACATTTCCGAAGACAGCCACATAAATTTAAGCGTACGGCTTCAGACCCTGTACAAAATCATTAACATTCCATTTCAAGGAAAAAGTAAGCGGGAAGTATATTCGACTGCAGCTGTAATAAAATCTTGCAACAAAATAACTTGCAGACAGATATCTACTGTTTGCCATATGGTAGGCTTTTCAATTATGTTATTAATGGGCTTACGTTAATCCTTTGGGTATAGCTGTTCGACACCGCTTCCACTCACAAGTCAGGAGCACTGGTGCCAGACGGGATTATTTACAGCTGCATTTCAGCCAAGCATAACAGCAGCTTTTCTTGCCGTATGAGGACCCGGCTTGCCTTATTTACGATTTTAACTACACCAGTTTATTAGCCGGAAACACATCCTTCGAGGATTACGCAAACAAATTGAAAAACATCAAAAGTAACCTGACAGCTGTTCCTGGATGAAATGGTTTGGGTATACGATTACGAAAACGTGCAAATACGAATTGCGTAAGAACGGGATCATGTCGCGCTATGAAAAGAGTTTTCTTCCACGCCAGCTACGTGCGGCAATACTGCGAAGAACTGCGGTAGCTTCCAGTCACTAATTAACTCTTAGTTAGTTCTGTGACTTCAATAGTTTCGAGCGGTACTGAGGTGAGTAATAATTTTGGTTAATATTAAATATGTACATACCTGTTTATAGGATATTAATATATAATATTATAATAATATTCGCGAAATGGCTTACTGTTCCCTCGTTCACAATATCCTGCGCAAACAAATTCAGACAATAATTCACTTCGTATAATGAAATGTAAAGTAATTGATGCATACATCATCTTTATGGCTGGGTATGTATAGCATAACGCATAATAGCTAGCATAAGCGATATCACATAAGCATAAGCGATCAGGCATAACGCATAATTCCAGCGCCCAACACGTGCGCATAACGTATAAAATCTTTTTAATTGCAAAGAAAGTTACTGAATATTGCTTTAGTTTACATATCAATATACGTATTAATTGGATACCACATATAATATCACGCCTAAACCAATTAACAATTACCAATAATAAAACACGTGACATATTACTGTGTTGGTAATTATTATAGCAAGTGCTACATTATATTAGATGGCTCTGCGTGAGACAAATGCAATAACTCAATACTTTACCAAAATAATAATTAAACGTAAGAACAAATAATTACAGCATGTCATGGTACAATCGATGTCAGACTGAGACAGTAGTAAAAGATTGGAATATATAAATCATATGCAAAGGAAGGAATTTCATTTCCGCTACATATTGGCTGCTCTGTGCTTGCAGGTCATACGTACTTCGTCTTCTGTTTTATCTTAAGATGCTTCGGCATTGCAGGGGCGTTTTCTCCAAACTACATTGTTTTTTCATTTTAATAACTCTGCAAACCATCGCCACTATAATCCTTTGTGTTCAGTACCATAATATACCCTGACTATTGAACTGGCCACACCAAAATTCTGCGCAACGTGTTCGATCCTCCTGGACATCTCTTTCACCGCTGGTCCTGGCGCTGGACGCCTTAGCTTTACGTGGTAATTGTAACTACGTCTACCGGCATTGGGAACTTTTTGTCCGGTTTGGACTGTCAGTTATACGCAATTAACTGTAACGTTTGTAACGTACAACAATGTTAAACGCATGCAAAAGACTACGCGCTTGAACACTAACGGAGACGTGAACTTATTCAGCTAGCCCTTGCTTTTGTGACAAGGGAAATCTTGCGTATAATGTTGGTGGTTGATGGTTTGGACTGTTTAGATACTTTGAAGTGGCTCGGTACACACTAGGATAATGGTGACCTTATACTGGAAGGAACACGCTGGGATCATTACCAACTTGAACTGTAGATACCGAAACCCGATCAAAGTCTGCGGTCCAAGATACCCGGCAGAACAGATAAGAGCGCTACAACAATGAAAGTAAAACTGTAAAAGTGCGACAAAAAATTCCATTTTCAAACAAAGCGTTTGTCGCGTCTCGTACTTTATTCAAACGGTTTTGTTTTCATCTTTAACCTTGTTTAGCCGTCGTAAATGCCATCTGCTCTTGTGTGTTGCTGCAGAGCAGAGTGTGACCAATACAACTTCATTCGCAAACTGTAATAAATGCCATTATTTTATGAGCAAGAGGCATGTGTCTGCAACAATTATGATATTAACTACATATCCATGATTTGGGCAATTATTCATATCATTTGAGACTTCATAATTACCTATGCGGCTGATTAATTACGGCTTTCTGTTCTTGAAGAAAGCGTATCGTAACGGTTTCGCTGACCATGCACTATGCAGTAGGACTTCGCAGGCATGATTTATGTATTATAACTAGTGTTGGGTAGTAAAACTCTCAGGACCGCTTACTTACTATTACTATCCTCTACAGAAGTATTACTTAATATTACTTACTAATTGTCTCAAAACCCTACTATTTACTTACTATTCGACACGAATCTCAGGATCTTACTTACTATTTACTATTCTTTTACTATTATTTACTCTGTCGGCAAATTTTCAAACATAAGAAGTTACTTATTAAGAACCTAGAAAAAAACGAAACAATTGGTCTAGAACAAAGTCTGACTCGTTGTGCGAGTTTCAGACGAAAAGTAAAAATACTAATAGTTATAACGAAGTGCTTATTAGCGGTAAACAGTGAACCGTGTGCGATTTCTCAGAGGGCTGCCCGACGAGTGCAATGAAGCTACCTTGCTAAAATTAAGCAAAGAAAGGAGTCAGGCTTCCAGCGATTGGTCGTGGTTCTGCGTCCAGTTCAGGCAGCTTGTGGACAGTGGCGGCAGCAATGTCAGTACGGTAGTAGACGCCATAGAGCGTAAGCCGTTTAGATTTTCGACTCACGCTATTTCTCCAAAAATCATCATAGAAGTAACAGTTAGTAACTGTATTTACTATGCTGGCCGGACGAGTCATTAATATTTACTTACTATTACTACTGGCTGCTGGCTTGTTACTTACTATTACTTACTATTTAACAAAATTGCCTACTATTTACTTAATATTACTATTAGGGAAACATTTACTTACTTACTATAGTTTACTTAATATTTACTTACTACCCAACACTAATTATAACCGGTAGTTGCACCAGACCAAAGCCTGCACCTTATTTGCCAAATGAAGTTCACTGTAATTAATAATAACTGGTTTTACTTTAGTGTCTAACATCTCAAAAAAATTTCCGCTTTTTTCAAAAACTTTTAGATGACATTTCCTTCGTAATTTTACCATAAACGATCGTTTATTGGCCTTTTTGAAACCTTTCCGATACAAGATTTTCTTTCTTGCGACAAACTGTCTAGAGGTACTTAACTGGTCAGTACGTATATTGAACTGAGCGGCTCAATCTGAACTAATAATATCTGTACTATGCAGTTATAAAAAGACAAAACAGAAAACCAACAGAGACTGCATAAGTGTGAAAATCCGAAAACGCGTGCAAGGTGCACAAACCAGTTCGGTGCAGTGCGCACTTCTCACACGGTGTAAGGCTGAACATTCCATTTCCAATTTAATCCAACCAGGAAGGACAGACACATGTTCTCATGAAACGAATTTCTCGTTTTGGCTGTTCTCGCTTGATTTGAACTGGAAAAGTAGATATGCCTTTTCTCAGCAAAGATTATCGCTGGAACAGTGTAGACGTTCGTCAGGACGACGGCAGTTTCCATTATGGCCGAGTTATCGACTGCAGTCAAGAAGGACTGATGATTGATTTCGGCTACAAGACCGCGGTTGATCCACAGTTTGTTCCCTTTGGGCGCATTTACCACACAGTTTGGACTTTTTCGGACAACAACATAGTGGAAGCAGTGGAAGGAGATCTGCCCGTAGAAGCTCTGATGCGACTGAATCCAGACGAGCCAGCCAAATGGTACCCTGCCACGCTTCTTGGTCGTCTGTTCTATTGCAGCTTCATGGGAAGCATTGGTCTAATCAGAGCCCCGATGATTCGTGGTGTGGATATGATTGGAAGAAGTCGCATTCGGGATCCTAGGGAAGAGGACGTACTGTCTCGAGCATTACTGGAAAAAAGTCTTTTCACGAAGGAAGAAGTGGAACTCCCGAGTGGGCTCGCCACTGGTTCTCCATCTCCGGGATCGTACAAATCGGACGATATCGGGCAGTCATTGGTCGACAACTTCAACAAGAATTCCCAGGGAAACTGGATGTTGGCAACGCATGTTGACGGAAACGTTCTCCACGTAGTGAAGAAGACGGATCGGTATCGCCGCAAATTTGATCGTTACTGCTGTGAGAGCTGTCCCGAACTCAAGGTACGGTGTATAAACCTGGTATGAAGATCGTATTCCTTCTCCTAATCGCCTTCTTTTTTAATAAGGCTTTCCGGCGTTCCAGTGTCAGTAGAATCAATATTAATTGTTTTCTTCATTTTCGTTGGTTTCCTACACTTTATGGCCCTGCGAAAATCGCGCTCAATTTTCTGCGGCTAGT
Organism: Paramacrobiotus richtersi; assembly: GCA_034698045.1. NCBI lineage: Eukaryota > Metazoa > Tardigrada > Eutardigrada > Parachela > Macrobiotidae > Paramacrobiotus > Paramacrobiotus richtersi. The sequence goes on along the minus strand of JAQGAU010000681.1, from coordinate 6,259 downwards.
TCAGGAGAAGTGTGTTAGAAATACGGCACTTAAGCCCATAAAGCTAAATGATAACTCGACGGTGGTAAAATGCAACCGATGGGAAACGGAATTGAAAACGGCTACATAACAGGAGCCAATAGTTATTGAACAGAAACACAATATTAGTATTATATTACAGTGTAAATCCATCCAGCCTTTAAGGCGTACAAGACCTTGAATACGTAATACATACAAGCAAAAATAGATTAATAATAGATAGATAAATATTAAATAATAGATAGATAGATAAATACAAAAATAGATAAGTATGTCTTGCGACTTTTAGGGGGATACACTGCGACGGCTCTTGGAAGTGCCGTCCGCCCATGGGCAAACAGTTAAGCGAGGTATCGTCCGATTCCCCGGCCAAACTCCATTCCCCGTCCGTTGAAGAAGTGACAGCGCTGGGCGTTCTCCCGTGTCATATTCTGGCGGAAACTTTCCAGTACTTGGACAGTGTAGAGCAAGCAAAGTGCCGGCGGGTTTGCCCCAACTGGAACGGCATTCTAACCTCGGCTGACGTGACTCGGATGTTATGTCTGCCCAAAAAGTCCGGGACCAGCAGTCCAATTTGCGTGTTAAAGTCGTGGAATCCGAACACGAAGATCGTCATCAATACCAGCGCAGAGTACGAGTCCATGCAACTGAAGGGGAATCGACACTATGCTACGCGAGTGGCATGCAACGGGCGATTTTTTCGGTGCGTTATGAAAGAAAAGGAGTTTTCTGCGTTGGATGTGATGGTTCTGGCCGGTATCTCGTCGCAGCGCATGTGGACGTTCTTTGACGGAAATGAACATGTCTCCCGTATAATCCAGGATATTTGCGATGAACTGAATGAGTGGACTGGGGTGTGCCGTACTCTGCTGCTGGACATAACGGTAGTGTTTCTCGGAAGGGTCGACGAACCGTTGGTTATTCGGATTCCTCGGGGACGGATTGATAGGAAACTGTGTGCTGAAGATGTATGGGCTAAACTGGACAGTGGTCTGCCGGCTGTGACGGACGCGGATCGGGTGTGTTTCATGGAATATCTGGCGGAAGGCGCGGGTACGAACTTGAATCTGGAGCTGGTGCAGGTGAGGAACAACTAGTGCCGTAGGTTTGTGCTTTTTCCTTGGTAAATAAGGTCATGATATGGTATTGGTGTACGAACGTTGTACATTAACCAGAATCAAAAACGCATGCTAATATCGTTACATAAGACTTGATATTAATTCTGGGCGAAAAATGTAACAGTAAACCCCATCCGAAAACCCGTAAGGATTGAGAATTGCGATGCGTGTGGATTGACATGGGCGACGTTCTGATTTCGTGTATTAGTCAACATCCTTTTTCTGCTGATATGTAAGTAAAGGTTTAAACAGTTGTGTGCCGTAGCTCAGAGTCGTAAGTTACTCGTAAGTTACAATTCGGGCTTTTTTTCTGTACGAATTTCTCCGTATAGAGTCGTGCGTGGTATACAGAATTATAGATTACAGGGGACGATTCAACGATGGACGATTGTTTAGTCAATCAGTATTGTAATGTTTGCAGATTTTGAATGAGCGCCAAAGTGGTGACCCTCGCGAAAACAACCAGTGCCGCGGAGTCGTTTGGACTGCCGATGATTTGGCCACATTGGATTGGGCAAAGCTGAGCAAATTCACGGCGCATAGCCTGCTCAAGGCCGCTTCTTATGAGACGTTCGTCGTTGTTTTGACGTTGTAACATACGTTGGGCTAAGGGATATCTGCAGAAGAGCCACTAACCCATTGAGTGTATTCCGGAAATGAGTGCTTCATTTATCGTCCTTTAATTGAATCTTCGGATTGCAATATGCTTTTGGTCAGTTGGGGTGATTGGACACTGCGGTTGCCTGAGATGCAGTAGCGTTAAGGTTTCTCTGTTGGAATTTATATGGTGGTACACTATAAAGAGCAAGGCGACTTCCGAACTAAAACCGTACACAAGAAGTGTTGTTGTCTCAGTTGTTGTTTCACACACATTCAGGCAGCTTATGTACTCTTAAACATGATCAGATATTACTCAGCACACTGTGCCTTCCCGCACCTTCTGACATTGAATCACTCAGGACATGCGTGAGCTGGGTGCCACAGTACAAAGTAACATATCAGTCATACATCAGATATTTACTTCTAACACATTGCGATAACAAAGATAAAAAGTATACAATCAAGGTACAATAATTACCGGGAAAAAAATAACAAATAAATAAACAGAAGGCACACTCATCATCCCGGGCAGGAACACTTATCGTGTCAAACTCGATAAAAACTCTGCGTAATTCAGTCTTCCGGCTCTCCGTGTTCTCCCAACAAGTCTCATAGCCGATGTCTTAGAAACGTGCGCGGGCCAGGAAAACTCCGCACGGATGGGGGACTTGAAAAGTGTCGTACAACCCGCGGAAATGCGCGAGGAGGAATAGAGCTTCGTTCAGGTTCACGAAGGAGTTGGCCTCTCAGGACGCGGATGCTGTGGAGGGAGAGTGAGGCGAAGAGACGAGAGAGTGCGCCGCGAACTGCTTGCCCGTCACGCGCGACCAGTGTACAGTCGGAAGTGCCACTGTCATACAGCTTGGATATAATCATATCGTCGACTTCCGCAAAGACGGCATCTTCCGGCTGGGCAAATTCGATTCTCCGATGTTTGCAAATGACAAGTGGAAAGGGAACGTCATAGTTATGATGACTTCGGGACTATTAGGAAAGCTCAACAAAGCACAAACTTCCAGGGTACTTGTAATGATGTAAAAAAGCATAACTCATGCCTCATGGTAGGAATGAATTCGAATTTGGTACAAAAATTTTAAGTATTCCATTTCTAACCTGCAACTGCGTTGAAGCCTGAAGGCAAAAAGTGCAAACACGAGTAGCATGGCCATGGGCATTAGGCAGCATACGCTCAGTGTACGGTCTGCAGATGCCAGCCGCCCTGAAGTTCCATCGAGGCAAGCAAGCCAGGGCGGCTGGCGCTATGATATTGACAATTTAACAGCAAATTAAAAAGTTCCCATATTTCACTCCAGCTGACTGCGCCATTTTCATCTCCAATGTCCAGCTTTATCCACCAACATATACGACTAATTTTGTCCATCTGCGAAAGTCTGAAGAGAACATTTCATCGCTGAAGTCCGTCATGGAAGGGAGAAAGCCAGTCAAGGCATATCTTGATAGCACTATCAACGTAAGACTTACAGGAACGTTTTCAACTTATCCTGGCTTTTAGCTCTTTGCTTCACTTAGATTGATTTGTAGAAACTGGAAGCTGGAGCAGAAGGGAATCAGGCTAGAAACATGAGCATGATTGACGAAGAAATCCAACTATCCATCGGAAACACAGTGATCGTGGCAGACAAGTCCAAGCTCATTGAATCCTCGCCATACTTTGCTTCTCTTCTCCGTTTTCATGGCGATATTAACTTGGACGTCGCGTCTCTGGAACCTCCTCAGCATGTACAATTGGGTACCTTTTTGGCGATGCTGTACAGTCTGACCAATGCTGAAGTGAAAATGGACATAACTGCCACGAACGTGTGGGACTGCGTTGTACTATCCAAATACTTCCAGCTGGACGCCATGGAAGAGAAGTGTTACAGAGCCTTGCGGAAAATGTTGCGCACGTCAACGATTGATGAACTGCTGCGTCTGTGGCGTAATGCGAATGCGCATGCCTTCCATCAGGTTACAGCCTTGGCCCTGGTAAGCATCTCTCTCAAGATGGAAAGTGCCATCCAGTCCGCCGAGTTCTTGGACTTTACTGCGGACGAGGTGGTCGCGTTGTTGTCTGATGATGGTTTCCTGCCTTTGGTCGAGATGGATGTTTGTAAGGTACATACATATTCACGGAGACTGGTTTTTTAAACTCAATTATTTAATTTTGTTATTATTTTTCATTATTACTTAATTTATTGCGTTTGAAAATGAAGAACGTGTCAGCGGTAGCACAGTTAACGTCGCACTCGTTGGAGTGTTTATTTGTTACACAGTTTGGTAATTCTTTCCTAAACCCGGCTAAGAAAATATTTTTCTTAATAAAGCGGTTTGAATTGTTTTTGCCAGTATTCACGGGATATGCCGTACTGCGACTGGCTTGCGTACATCGAATTTCGCAACCATTCAACACAGTACTTTGAAGACTGCATGGTGTACTTATAACTGTGAATCCGTCATTATGTATGCGAATGTCATATTTGCAGGCTGTTATCGCATGGTTCGAGCATGATCCAGAAAATCGCCAAAAATCGCCCATGGTGGATCGGATTGCGGCCGAGCTCGTATGGAATGATTCGGCTACCGCTCTGATGAAATCCTGGTCCAGTCTGTGCCCACAGCCGGAAAAACTTCCCAAAAGAATGATCAACATCAGTGGCCAAGAGTCAGGTAAAGAACTGGGAACCTTTCGTCGCTGTAAGAAAACTCTGCGATGCTGACATGTGCCGTATATTGTGTAGAGAAAGTATTGATGCGCCAAGCTGGCAAAAAAAACAGCATCGTGGCCGGAAACCACATCTATTATATTGACTGTAACGGCTTTTATCGGATTGATCTGAATAAGAAAGAACGCCAACGCGAAGAGTTAACGCCGCTCCAAACGGAAAACAGGGTACGCCAGAAGGATTCAACGTAAGTGAAGACTTAGCAGTAGAATGGGATCTGCGTGAGTGTACTTACTGATACGTCATATTCAGGAGCAAGCACCCATTGTCAGTGAGTGCTTGAAATCAGACCAGCACGTATTAGTAAAGTTGAGTGGCCGCCACTCTGCGATGATGTTTAACTCGTAATGTCTCGTACCAGCATATTTGTATACTCATGGTACCTTATTACGAGAGAATGAAGAGATTTATCAAAGGGATTCTGTGACTTGCAGTTACATGTTATGCCTGGTGAAACTGTCAGACGTTGACAAAATCGTATGCTTCGTTACGTTCTGGCTGCCAAATCGGCGTCCATGGGAAGATGCTGAGAGAAACACGATTGCACTGTACAGTATTTCAACGGACAAGTGGGATTATTTGCCGTTGTTGCCAGTTAATCGGTTTCTGCCGGCGATGGTTCAGAGCGGCTCGTTTCTCTACATAATCGGAGGACATGAATGCAAGCTGTATGAGGCGGACTATGGTAGTGCTCATCATTGCTACCGTCTGGACTTGGTCAAGTTTAGGGCTTGTCAGTTGGAGTGGGGTAGTGAATCGATGCTGGACTGCGAGTGGGAACGGATCGCCGATCTTAACGCTCCGAGATTCGGGCATGACGTCAGAATTCACTATAACCGCATCATCATTGACGGAGGCGAGACGGAAACAGACGGGTATGAAGTCGGATTTACAAAAGCGCGTACGTCTGAAGCTTACGATACCACGCTGAATACCTGGACTGCCTTCGAACCTGCGTCATAAAGAGTGCTGGTTGGTGCAGTTCCAGTTTCCGTTTGTCTTTATGCAATTTCATATCTTTTCTGTATTTTTCAAGAATACGTAAATTCACGGAGTTGTTGTTTCTGCTCAGCACGAAGCGATAACCATATAGGTCAATGTAGAATTGTTTTAATACCGAATATTTCCATTACAAACCAACATACCACTTAAACATAGTACACTCGGCATTTTTATTACCAGTCCGAAATGTTGACACAAACGCACTTAATCTACAGCATGAACACGTCCTCAAAAGCCAAAATCGACAGAATCTGGGACTGTGCCCATTGCACAGAATGCATTACCGCGTTGCATTTAGACGGACACTCCCTATTTAAAGAATCCTTTAGACCGCAATAAAAAAGCAGACCACTGTCCAACGGTTTACACAAATGTCCACAGATTTTTCTCACCTAAGTTTATCACACTAACTTCAGTATTTCGTAAATTACAAAAAATTGTGGTTGATTTTCTTCAGCAATGTTAAAGCAGATTCAGTTTACGAATTCTCAGTAATTCCGACTAATTCGTAAATATCTACAATACCCAGTACAAATAATTTGAATATTTAGTACGAACAATTAAAATAAAACCAATTTTGACACAAGACTTGTGAACGAAGCGGCGCCAGACTTTTTTCAGTTCATTCAGTCTACCGCATAATATTGAAACGGATAACGTGAATGAGCCTTCACCAATTGAGCAGTAGGGCGCTGTAATGCCCTGACTACAGGGAACTGACTTGCAAAGTGGATGCAACCGATTGTTTCTCCCGTAGACTTCTATGCTATTGGCAATTTCTGTAACTTGGTTACATTG
>JAQGAU010000680.1:0-24963 GCA_034698045.1 Paramacrobiotus richtersi | reverse complement strand
AACTGAAGACAATCAAAAGCGGATCTAGCGCTCCGGTCTTCATCGCCAGCATCAGCGGAGAGCGATTACCTAGTATATCTGTCTCGGTGCATTTTTAATCTCCTTCCGGGCACAGGACATTTTCAGAGCAGAACGGTTGACGCGAAAGAAATCGGAAGCACTGAATCCACATGTCGTGCGTAAAGCGTAATCATCTGAGAGAACAGATCTCTCGATTACGCCGAAAAGACAGCATTGTTGTTTACTTATAGTACAGTCACCAGTGTATTTCAGTACGGCTCAGTTTTACGGAACCCTGCGTGCTGCTGTGCGCATAGCGAGATATTCCTCAACACTGAACTGTAACTACCAGCGAAACATATGCGACCAGTCGTTCTACAGGAAACAAAAATATTTAATTCATATACATATTTTGGATTCCGGTAAAGTTCAGACCTGCGTCCTTTTCCTGTGTGTTGATCCATGTTTCGGCATAACCTGGCGAATGTGCTGTGCTAGATGGATGTTTGTTTCCATCGTAGACAAGGCATCAGTCTTTCGAAAAACCATTTTCCAATGTGTACACCGAGTTCACACATTACGGAACAAAAGCATCAAAACACGTTAACGTTCCTGTGTATCTTTCAAACTCATACTTTGTTAGAAAACAGAGAATAGTTGTTACAACATTTGAGAAAAAATCAGTCCCGCGTTTCTTCTGACTCGCGTAACGAGCAACACCATTAGAAAGCGCGGCAACCATTCAACCAGTACGTTATCATCTCATGTTTCCCTTTGATCGCCACCATTCCTCTACATTCAACGAAGAATTCAGGGAATCTTTCCAAGAATGACTGGGATTCTGGGCTAATATGAATACGGCCGGGCAGTCCATGGCTGCACATTCTGGAGCCGATATTAATGGTGTCGCCAAACCTATTACAAAGAGGGATTTCCTAAAACGTTTAAATGCTGCGGCATTACTTTTTACACGCAATAACGAGGTCGCCGTAATCCCAGGACTCCGGCAGCGCAAGGTCCTAAAAGAGTACTGATATTCATGGGACCAGAAGCTATAGGCATTTGAAATGTTCACCAGAATGGATGCCAATCTTGAACCGAAGATCTTTAAGGAATATCGACCTCTGCTCAGCTTCCATTAGTCCCAGAGCAAATGTTGCGATATATCGAATATGGTTGCTTCCGTTTCTTAAAGGCAATCCGCTTGCAACCTAGATAGAAGTTATCTCCGTGAAGTTTCTAATGGTTTACGAAAACGCCGATGACATACTGCATACCAAATACGAATCGCCAATCGCTTCAACCTTGTACACATCGTATTTCGTCGACAGTCGGTCGAAGCATGCTTCTGTTTCTCCAATCAGGCTGATTGTCTGCTCCGGTGAGTTGTCTCTAACAAAATCAGCGAAGCCAAAAAGGTCGGTAAACATAACCGACACGCATTCGTACAATTCTGCTGGGACAGTCTGGCCAGCACGCATTTGCCTGACTATGGCTCTGAAAGGAAGTTTCACAGATTGAATATGCTGCCGTGGCCATTGTAAAGATTCGTACTAGTACCGTGGCAGAAACTGTCCGACAATGGCGTCGCACTTGTACATCTCTTCCTTCAGATTAGCCGTTCGCTCGGCCACCACCTGCTCTAAATCTGCCGAATAATCCAATAACCGCTCGTAGATTTTGTCAACAAGCTTGTTCCGGCTCGAATTAGACGCCAGCAGAGGAGATATTTCCGCAATTCGTGAACGAAGTCGACGAATGCTGGGTCGATCGATTGGATCAGGATTCCAACAGGATCGCAGTATCTGTTCGAACTGTGGAAAATCTGCAAAGTTCACGCTATCCAGCAGGATATTGGAACCTGTATTCTGGAAGTTCTCTGGAAAAATGTGCTTCTTCAGCCTAAAACCTCGAACTTAATTAAGCGCAACCAGAAAGATTTACCTTTGGTAATGCCTCGGAACTTATTATACAGTCCTGCTTTCGTCAGTATGTCGTAAATTAGGAACCCAGAAGAATATATATCCACGGCCTGTATCGTGGTGGCGTCGCTGCTGTCTATCATTTCTGGCGTTAACCAGTACAGCGTCTCAACGACTGCGCTATGGTCTATTTTCTTCAGTCCTTCGTAAGCACACAGGGCATTCTCCAGTCGATCAAGTCCCAAGTTCATCACTTTCAAAGTAAAGTGTTTGTCCACCCAGCAAGCTAAAGGGCTGATTCGACCATGATATCGCAACGAGGAGCGGTGGATGAACTCGATAGCCTGTAGTTTAGCCAGTAAGAATTACACTGCTGCTGCTTATTTACAGGCTTTTATAGAACGTGCCTCAAGGTAGTCCACTATCAAAGAGCTTGTGAAGCCAAAGTCTTTCGTCGCAAAGCTGCTGCAAATGTCGGGAAATGTTCCACGAGTCGGGCGCTCATAGACCGCTGTGACTGTGTGTGTTTCCATATCCGGGCTTGTTATTGTGAGTCCAAGAAATCGGCAAAGGTTCAGATGCTCCACTCCATAAAACTAAGAAAGCATGTTATTCTGTGCTTAACCCTCACCATTCAGAGCCAGAACTATTGCGCGAACACGGTTACGGCAAATTTCGGTGAATGTTCTCGTGAGAAATGATAGCAGATAAAGATAGCGCACCTTTTTCATGAGCTTCAGAAGTTCATGATCAGCAGAGAGCTCCCGGAAGGTTAAACAATAATCCCGGCGGCAAACATTGATGCATGCGATGGGTTTGCCTTGATGTACAGCATAGAACCACAAAGTTTCCTGCTCAAGTTACCAAAAATGATTATCGTAGTTTAAGCACTTTCAGCTTCGGAACGGACCGGATCATGAAAACTCGGATGAAGTTTTTTCTCCATGACCTTTGGATGTATACTGTGGAATAAAGATGACATGCGGGATTGGTATCGCGATGATTCGGCATCTTCTGTTAGCGTTATTTGCCACCAAGGGCTGAACAGCAGCCTCTCTTCGGCTCTCCGTCTGATGTGTCTAGTAATTACATAATGAATAAGCGTTAGTGTCCGGATCCAGGTACTGTATGTAAACAGTTCGACATTATTCACTCAACACCATGCCTTACCTGATGCAACAGACCGATACGATCCCGATAGCCAAACATGCTCCTAGAAACGCTGCGACTGCATCGTACACCCCTCGTTTATCGCCTAGAACTCAAAAGAGTTCTAAGCTAGACGTACTAATTTATTTCGCACGCTTATTTCTTGGACCTAAGCAGTTGCTTACGCTGTGGCTGGCATATTATGCTCTGATGCATGTATCCGCAATATGGTTCATTGGGTGGTGGAAAAGGTGAACTGCCCCAAGTTTTAAGCTGAACAACTTCGATCAACTCTCGCGTCTTTCCAACCTTTCGTAAGAACGGCTAAACGCAAAGGCAGCATATATATTTCAGCGCTGTTGCACAATAAACTACGGTTTCTGACGCGCTTTGACATAACCAGCTTCCTACTTTACAAGATTAGTTGCGTGTCGAATTGCAGCTATCCATGAGTTAAAAGTGTGCACTACGCGGATTTACCTCGCGGTTCCCCGTTGGCGTAAAATACGATATGGTAAAGTCACTGCGCCGTTGGCCATTGCTGTCCACGTAAATCGTGCCACCTCCATCGTCATCTGTGAAGGTGCGGTTGAAGAACTGCCTCGCTAATTTAACACCCGTCATATCCGCCAAAGTTGCTCCATTTGCAACGCTGTCATTAAGAACCTCGGGAATAATGATTAGTGTAAGTGTGCTACAAGCTCGTGAAGTCAGGTATGCTGTTCTTACTTGTCCAAGACAAGTTATGGCTAAATAGCTGTCCACGAATGCAATAAACGGCTACGAGAACGCAACAATACAATATTGTTACTGCCGTTGAAACCTAAGTAACTTAACGATCACGAGAGAATTGTAGCGGATTCTAGATTTATGATTATTTATTTGAAAGTTGTTCCTTGGAAGGCTTTCACAAAAAATACTGAAACTGGGAATCGGGTTCTAGGCTGTTCCTAGCATCCCTTGTTGGTAGGTTGCTCTACCCACCTGTTCTGAAAGTGGATACGTGAAATTGTAGTCTCTTTTTGACCTCCTAACAAATTCGCCTCCGAGGATAGGATCCGGACCGAGGTTAATGTCGCGTGGATGGACAGCCAGGAGCGACTGGTAGGCTTGGAATGCTATCTGTTCTTACGAAATCATACGACCTTTCATGACGCAAATCATACGTCAGTTACACTGTACCTGATCGTTGCTGTCGTTGTACTGCCAATGCATCCGACCCAGCATTTTATTATTCATTGTTTCCACGGCTATGTACACCTGTGGACGGAAAACTATGAAGCTTTATCTGAAACTGTATCCTACCGACTCCTATATCGCTAGCTGCGATCGCGGACGTTGAGATGAAGTTAACGTTATATCGCGTACGTATTCTCCGCTGGTCATATTCAAGGAAGCTGCAGCAATCTACAACACCAACGTTCAGCCAGTTCCATACATTTCTAAACGTTTAAGAGTTACCAGAAGTTCTCGCAAGAATGCCGCATGTCCAAAGTAAAGCACCACTAAGAAAAAAATTGCGTAAAAACGTCTAATCGGTTGTGACGGTGAAAAAGTGAACAAAAAATGGATAAGTACCTCTGCTAGTTTTTTGTATGTCCTCAAGGATGGGCTGAAATTGTCCAAATCGAAATCCTGATTTTGTGGCTATGCGCCGAACGAACTGCGTTGTGTTCACAGTTTGTTTTAGATCGCTGATAATCATCGTAGCTAGTATAGAATAAAACGGAACCGAAGCGGTGTCAATGATAAAGAATGTCGTTGTCCAGGCGAACTTGTTCAATACTTCCACGCACAACTCGGAACACTGTGTGACGGAGAAGTAGTTTGTGGCAATCCATGATGGATATAGTTGACGATTTCGAATCTGTGGGCTTGCGGACATTCTGCAATACGTACAATGTTCAAGCTTCAGAACTACATTATTTCTACAAGCTTGTGTATTACGTTGAAATCCATAAGTTGTTCCATTGTGATTGAAAATACGGCATTTCCGTGGGTTCCGCGCAAGCTAAATTCGAAAGCTAGTTTATTAGCAAATAATTCTAAACAGTGAGACATTTTAGGACCGTACTAGGGACGATGTAGACGGTTAAGTCACTGCGCTTTCTTTCGCGATAATGCCACTCGGCGACCATATTCATCGCAATATCGCCTAGATCCGCGCATGTGCTGCGAATTGGATCATAAAGCAGTTTGAGCTCAAAGGCCAGTATCCCGTTATATTTCTTTTGAACATGCTCAGTAGCCAATGAAACGGCTGGTCCAAGGTAAACCAACGAACCAAACCCAAACGGAGCCATATATCCGACGACCACCAGAGTGACGTTGACTACTGCTGCAACACTGGAAAGATGTAAAGCGCAGACGATCAGCAGCCAGGTTGGAGTCATTGCATTCTGACGTCGTTGGTTTGGTAAAATCATGAACTGTAAACTGTGCCGATCCGCGGCAAAGGAGATGCTAACTTTGCTAATACTTTGCTAACAACAGTACAATACGTCAGTCATCTGGAAATGGATCTATTGAGTGAATCTACAGATCTTGTGATATGTATACTAGATACGACAGGATTCCTACGCAGCAGTTACGTAAGCGAGGGAAGAGTCACGGCTGGTATAAAAGTTAGCCTCAAGCAATTAATCGTGTAATACAGTGCGCTCTTGTTGCATTATTACACTGCGCTGTTTTTTAACAGCTACCTTCTGGCTTCCTTAGTAAATTTGCAATAGGTGATGAATGTGCAGAATACGATATCATGATTATTTTACGCAGGAGAAAGCCGTTTTTCTGTGCGAAACGCATGTGTCTGTTGCAAATCGATCTGGCTAGCCATAAGGCCATCGTAGCCAACATCTGATTTTGAAAGATTATATACTCACAGCTTGTTTTTGCATTGTTCGGTGCAGCGAACTTCCGACTTTTTTTCATTACGTACGACTGCTGTTTGAGTTTTCACAACCAGTTCTGCCGGCGTAAGGCAATTGATCAGGATATCTTCCAATATCTCTACAACAATGTTATCATTTTTTGCCACAGCTTTCTTGCTTCAACATCCATTCCGCTTCCTTTGCCGGTGAGAAAAACATCTCGCTGATTGCACTCTTAATCTCCTGCGGGGCAAAGACGCTTCCAGAGCAGAACGGTTGATGCGAAAGAAATCCGCAGCACTGAACCCACATGTCTCGTTAAGGAGTGCGTAATCCTCTGCGAAAACAAGTCTTTTAGCAAGAAGCGCCAAACAGACAGATAATGCTTACCCGAAAGGCAAGATCCAAAACAAGCTGGGTCGTCACTGTTAACCGATAGACTGAAGCCGGCTCCGAAGAACACCTTGATCGGGTGGTCACTTAGTGTCTCCACTTCTCCCGTGCAGAGATTACTGATGGGACTGATTTCGAGGTGGATGTGATGGTCGCGAAGAAAGTTGAACACTGATGGATCATTTATCACTTTTATACCATGGCCGATTCTTTCTAGAGAAAGCGATGAGAAATTCTGTAAATACACTGAGTGATGTTTTGTCTATGAATAGCCCGAAATTTGCCTGACATTAACTGCATACACTGTTAATACCGGTACATTCAAATTAACAACCTTGCATTAAATAAATAAATTAAACAAACAAGTATGTAAAAAAAATAAACTAGTACTGAAGTATCGTGAAAAAACTGTAAATGTAGCTTTCAGATACAGTATGAGCTGTACATACTGTAATTCTGAGCATAAACCGTTTCTGACCGGTAATCTTACTTGCATGAAGCTTTTCAACGGCAATCTGAGCATTTTTCGGCTCTTTACTTTCGGCTGCATGGATGGTAGCGCTGATTCCCGCTTGATCAATTTGATCCAAGAACTTCGAATACTGTTCCAGATCCTTTTCTGGACCGCATAAATCAAATCCAACAAAATCATCCCTACAGATTGCTTTCTGCAAATGAAGTGTTGAAGTGTCAATAAAGGTCTTACTTGTGCTTAATAACAAACTCCACAATCTTCTGTAACTCGTCATCCCCCATTACCGCCAGTCCTGAAGCTATTAAGAAGACATGTATTTCCTTGTCGTCCTGTTTGGCTTTTTTGGTCCCGTTACGAATGCCCTCTTGGATAGCGGTGTGGATCTCATCCAGAGAAAGTTTGTTTTTTATCCTGGACGTAATGCATGACGGAGCATAGCGTAGTTCTAGTAGCCTATAAAAAAGTTAGCACATTCATGCGTTTTACGAAAGCAGAAGTATGTGTTGGGATCGTACTTGACATTCTCCAGTGCTTTTCCATACACCACCTCCTCCGCAACACGAGAAATCGCACGTGTTTCTCCGAATATGATCTATGGATGACAAACAGCTCAACTCAGTTGCGTGGTAGTGAAAAAGCTCGTACGATCAGAACGAAATGTAAGAGGGCAAGCAAGAGATTTGACAGCTTACAGCACCACGTTCCAATGTAGGAAGAGAGTCTTCCAGATCTTTAGCTGGCTTTTCGAGGACAAATGCTCTGCGGCATTCTTCGGCGTTCTTTCCCGGTAGAGGAATCCCTTGACGCTGATGTTCATCCAGGATGGTGTCATAGGGAATGCAGCCTTCGAAGTGGCAGTGTAACTCGACTTTCGGTATGTGTCGCCATTTCTCAGCGTTTTTGGAGTACATAGCGATAGGGATGAAGATTTGTTGTTTAAAAGCAAAGCTTATTAATAAGCTAGTCCTGTTTAAATCGTAGCATCACACAGCAAGCTCACAGTACTATCACATACAGTAACTCCAAAACAGTGCGGAAAGGTACCAGCCCAAAGAAGAAACAGACAGACACGACTCTATGAATATCATACCTTCAATCTTAATCAGCTGATAGAAAATGTGTAGCAACCGGTTTTCAGAGCCGGCAAGTTGCTAGGGCAGTAGGGCTAATGTCTTGTTAGCTTTGAAACTGCAGTATCGTGGACGCGTTCGTAACAGATCGATATCGTTATTTCTTCCTAGAGAACAGCCAAAACAAGTATACCATCTTTCGCCGTGACACGCACGGTACGTGTTGTAGTGACTCTGTTACACGTGCGTAGATATTACGAACTTTATCCACAGTTGTTTTTATCAAAAATGCTGTTTTAATGTGCAGCTGGACTCGCTTCCATCAAGTTTCTAGCTGGAAGCCAAACCAAGACTGTTGCGCGCCTGTGAACGCTGCGCTAAACTGCACTGCACTTACTACTGTTTCTTATACCGGAAACTTCAAAACAGGAATGTCAAGGAAATGAAGGAATTCGTCTTTGCGCGTCAACGTCCCGTGAATACCCAACAGCGTTGAAAAGCTTCCATTTTCTTTCATTGCCCAATAATTCAGCGTGTCATCCACGTTTCTTGAAACCCGCATGCCCATATTATGTCTCGTGATGGCTCTGACCTATTTTCTGCTCAGAGATAAATAGATTTAAAAACGTTTCGAAATAATTCTATCACACAGGAGCACAAGCAGCAACGGCATAGCTACAAACGAACATCCTGTATGTACGGTTTCTAATAGGTTGTTCGGCAACCATAATTTTCGTGAAACGTTGTGTAGGCGTTACGCCGAGGGTCATCCCGTACTTCTGTAACAGCAGGTCAGCTTGCACCACAAGTGCTCTTGCAACGCGTGTCAAATTACGCGGTAACAGTCACCGTACTCTGTGGTTATTACATTTTGTTAGGTCAGTAGATATCTATCCCATTAATTAGAGATGCTCTTAAGTCTATGCTTGATTGCACTAATTCAGCACAGGTCTCGTATTCGAAAGTCCGGCCGGCTCTCACGGTAGGCCAAGTAAATGCGAGCTTGTAGCAACGATACCATTTGTTTCAACATGCGTTGACCCTGTTCCGCGAGAATAAATGAATAGCTCAATCACCTCACCTTATCGAAACAGCACGAACTTTGCTGCATACTGGAAATTCAGCGCCATCAACGAAGCCGTCATATTTCCCCTTGTGCTTTTCCTCAACGGAGCGGTTCTTACCATTTTCATAACCCAAAAACTCCTCAACCAACCATTCCACATTTACCTCGCTAACCTTCTGTTTTCCAATATAGTCTACACCATCCTTAACAACCCTTTGGACATTCTTCTACAGATATACTATCCAAGATGGTTTTTAGGAAAAGCAGCCTGTGCGATCTACCAGTACTCCTTGTATATTTAAGCGGGAGCTATGATCAACTGCCATTTGTTGATCGTTATTCACCGCATCTGGGCCGTGACCTTTCCATAATCATACTCTCAGAACAGATCCATCAGAACAGCCGTCGCTGTCTGTTTGGTACAGTGGACACTGGTTCACGCTTTATGCTTACCATATGTGGTACTCGATGCCCTGTACTATCGAAAATCCCTGGAAACTTTAGGATGTGTTTTTAATTCCGAAGCGCTACCTGTTTACAGTATAGTTATCCAAATTGTTTGCTGTTGTATTCCAAATGCCCTTATCATATTGGTTTATCCGTATTTAGCTTACAAGAGGCAAAGGTTTATCGTGACGAACGCCGCGGATTTGCGACGTAATCCGCGACGGAATGAGATACCATTGCAGAATCGACCGACAGAACAAGGGCGGCGGATACAACGGGACAGCGGACAGGGCTTTCTCCTGCTTACGGCTCTGACTATCAGCATTTTATTGTTATACACACCGGCTAATGCCTTCTTTATAACCAGAGCGTTTATTGACTTTCGAGCTCCAATTGCGGGCGAAGTCGTCATGATGCTGTTGGCTTTTCAGCCGGTGGTGGATCCTGTGTATTTTGTTCTTGCCTTGCCCGACTTGCGACAGTTTATGGGGAATCTGTTTCAAACTCCGAGAGGACGTCTGCCGGCAAGTTCACAGGGAATTTCTACCGTTGCACAACCCACTTCAATGTAGATATGTCATGCTCAATGGACAATGTGACCTCGCATCTTGACGTACGCCGACACGAACAACAACATTGTGTAACAGAACAGCAAAGGTTTTAGGATTTGTGTCACAAAGCAGGCAGTTTCTTGCTGTTATGTTTTTCACAATCCTAGTTTACTGCGCTGATTTGCAGGCATTTGTAAGTTGAAGGTCGGAATTTGTTTTCATTGTAAGTAACTGTTTCATTGAGTTTGGAAAGTCGGCCACATGAATAAGTTCCACCAACCTCGGTTACCGCTGATGAATGCTTATCAAATACTTCTACTCTCGTCACTGTTGTCGAATGGTTTTCTCAGGTTTTATAAAAGCTTTGACAAACGTGGCTGGCTTTTCTTTGCATGCAGAGCTGAGTGCTGTTGAAGTCAGTTGTTGTTAGCTGCGGTGAATCTTGACACTTGATAGTATACAGCAGCATCGCGGTGCATATAGTGTTTCAACTAATTATTGCTGCTGGCAATCAAATTCAAGTGCTGTACAGCTACTTTACTGATCGGGGTGTGCCTTGGCGAAACTAAGGGGGCTTCGGGGAGAGAAGGGAGCAGGATGCTAAGTATTACGTATTGCCGAAGGGAAAGACGCCGGTGAGTCGGTGACGACATTCACTAAACCTGTAACAATTTCCCCGCTTTTGGAGCATTAAACAGCAGCACCGGAGCGAGCGCTACAAAAAAACATCGGTTAAGTCTGACGCTGCATGCATCTTTCGTGGCTGTTGGGAGTGGTACTACAGCTGTTGCACCGTCTGCAGGGTCAAGACTTTGAAACAAGAATAAGAAACTGGAATGGCCAGGAGAAAAGGAACATAATTTTCAAAAGCAGGAAGGAATGAGACTTGAAGTATAGGAATAGCAGCCTAGGCATGTAACCGCAGGATTGTAGAAAAGGCGTATCTAACACACAAAAGAACTGGTTCGAAAATATTTGCCCACTTGCAGTTGTAGCGTTGCCTCCCATCATCATTTGTCACAGAGAAGCTTTTTAGTATCGCAGTATGCGTCCAAATCACAAATACCAAAGAATTGTAGGATCATTAACACAGCGATATACCAATTAAAATGCATAAATTTTTGATCACGGGATCAAGAGTTGCATCATCCGTCATCGCCTGGGAATCGATGAACTGTACGTATCAACAGTCACTTGTATGCCGGCGTTTGTGAGAACTGATGCAGGCTGCAGCAAACTACCTGATTAAAACATACGTGCCTGGGACCATTAATTCGACGGGATTCTCGGGAAAGTGAATTCACATGGCAGGAAAAGGGTTCTTAAACTGGCATATTCCCACCTGCATGACGCTCTGCCGATTCCCATGGGACGTCTTCACCACAGCAGCGATATGCAGAATTCTGCAAAAACGCAACGTGTCAATTAGGCTGGATAATGAGGTATTAAGCTCTCCAGTCGCTGCATGGCTAATTAAATTATTCATGCCATGGTGCTTAACAATCCAGCTAAACTCCGTACGTATACTCTCTGGTCGTGCAGCAGCAAGGCGAACAACATCCGGAACGGTTTTACTCAACAACCTTGAACTCATGGTAGGTGTGCAGTTGGTCGCGCTGTCTGTTTTGTATCTCTGCGATATTTCTATTCGGTTACTTGAGTTTTCGTTTGATTTTTTTCACTACCGCCGTTTAAGCAGTCAGTTCAACGATTGCAGCAGCGACTATGGACAAACAAGTTGTACTGATAACTCTCCTGGTTTTCCTGATCGCCGTCTATGCCACAGCAGCAGCGACTGATGACATGGATCAGAAGGTAGGACCTACGTAATGTTCGCTAACTACAATTATATGCCCCAGAATGGAAGCCGTCGTGAACAGAAATTTATCAGGAAGTTCTTCACTGTCAGCGAATGGCCTTTAGGTTTATGTTTACGCCTTGTGCATACCGGATAAAGCAAGACGGCGAGAACGGAAAAACTTTACAAAATTTGGATAGAGTTTGTTAATGCCAAGGGTTTGCAATGTTCATGCCTTTAAGACTGCAAGGTTTGCAAAACGCATTTATGGAAGACAAAAAAAGTTTGTGTGGAATCTTACTGCGCCAGGGACAAATTAGTTTTTGTAACAAGAGTAAAGAAGGCGGCACAGTTTGCGGGCAGTAACTAACCCGTTTACTGGTCGGGATGTGCCACTGTAAGTAATTTACACAACTACCGTACTTCGTAGCTTTTTCCTTTTCAGTAAGTATGTGCTATCATTCCAAAGTTAAGTTCAAGAGTGCGAAAATCATCGAAGCACCATAATAGCTGTTCTGAGAAATATGGAAACGATTCGCTGGTACAACGTCTGTCCGAACGCAGTAGAAACTTTACTGAAACTTTGCGTGAACGTTGTTCGGATAGAAAGCTAACCAAAAGGTCAAAAGTTATGACGAATCAGTTAGAATATATAAATCGTCAAAACATCTAAACAGCGGACCTAATCCTTATGAGTCAAAAATATTTACAGGAGAATGGTCTGTATCGCGAGCGCCGGAATTCCAATTACCGACGGTGCATGGGCAGCTGCGCTCACCGCTGTCAGCGATCACCGGTATGCAGCGCTAGGAGTGCGTCGTGTGCCTGGAGTTGGCTGGGATTCGTGTGCAAATGCAATAACGGTTGCTTTCCGTGAGGAATGCACGCATCGGACGGTCCAAAATTATCTAGTGGACATTTTATCGCACCATTCGATCACAGACCCATGGACTGCTTATATCATCTATAAAAGATGTGATTAACCCAGTTTGCTAAAATGTGTCAAAAAAATTACGTAAACTATGCTGTCAGCTACCTGTTTACAGTATCCGCTTGTCACAGCTCTGTGGAATACTGGAAAAGCACCAGCAGCCCGATTATAGTTCCTGAATCACTTTAAACGGCATTTGCGATTATATTTTTCAGATTAATTTCCAAAGCACACACCTGGTGGAAAACTGATGTCAGGTTTCGCAGTAAACAGCTAATAAATTTAAAGCACCTCTGGGACAATGTCAATCGGAACGACCTACTTGTTCTGATACAACCCACAAAGAGGATGATGCAGTATTGTACACATAAATGTGGCTTTACAATAGAATACATCATTTACAAACCGCGTTCAGTACCGGACAATCTGCTTCGCCCACTCGCAACTATCGTAAATCAGTTGTTACAAAACATATTTACAGCAACTTCGTTATACTTGTATGCATGCCAACAGAAATATTTCTACGCCTTGATCACCATTGTCATGTATGTACAACACCAGAGACAAGACTACAAAAACCGTGAAAACGCCTTTTACATTTCATGCCAGCGCATTTTAATCCGACCCATGGGCATAGCTATTATCCAAAACGAGTGGAATACTAACGCTGCTATAATGTGTCAGACAATCATCCTTGCTCATGCTGAAAATATCGGTATGTCCCGATTTGCAATTACTGCCATTTACAGCACACTGGTGCTATTAACGAAGGTGTACATTCTTTCGTGTTATCTTTCCTTAACGCAGACTTTACATACTGGCCATGTCTACTAGTTATAAACATAGCTTTATATGGCTATTTGCGCAAACGACCCTGTCAATCGTCGATACAATGCGGCTGAACATTATAACCACATCCAACGTAAATGCCACTGGATCGGCTACGGAGCCCATGCTGTCCACCTTCCATGTGGCCATCCGCCACAATCAGCAGCGATACCCGGAATTGTATCGGAACTATTCCCTGACGGATCTGTTCTGGCCCGGGGAAATGGCGATATGTCGGGCGAGCAGCGAAGAATGGATCCCCATCAAGATGGGCGAATGGTACAACCAGGGAGCGTTCCATCAAGAGGGCGTTACGGTGGTGCTAAGTTCCAGTAAATCTACTAGTGCAACATGCTTATATTTACGTACGAAGTTGTAATTAGATTTTTGGCGTTCAAAAACAGCTGTCTCCTTGGTTCAGTTTTTATGGGTAACTACCCGGGAAAATAACCAAATGTGTAGGCGTCGGTACCTCCGCTGATCCCAGAGGTCTCGTCATTTATGGCTATTGGAGTGTGGTCTATGCGGTTACAATACGAGTCCACTTTGTACTCGGATTCGTTTTGTTTTACCGCTGCTTTAGGTTGATTAGTTGCTAGCCCGACCGTTGTTGAACGATACCAGATAAGGTGTAGCTCAATAGCCGTAGACTGTTTTCGAGATGGCGTTACATTCTACTTGTAAACTACCGTAAACGAGCTCACAAATATGAAGTGCTTCTGGAGTACACTGTATACTGATTAGTTAAACGCAATTTTATTACCATTTTGCATTTCGATATTGTTACACAGCATGCGCTGCTAACCACAGGCCTTGCATTTCTAGTTTGCGCATCGGCTTTCCCCATGATTGGAGATTTTTTTCGAGGTAACAGGAAAACGATTTATTGAAGCAGTCTTGATAATATTCTTCTAGTGCGTGAAAGGATACACTTGTCTTCATGTATCACGATCTATAGAAATGCATGTTGCCATGACTGGGTTAGTACCCACTTGAAAAAAACTGTTACAAAACCGGGACATGCTTCCCGAGTTTCTATGGATTGTAAGGCTGCTATGTGTTCTACAGTGATCGCATTAATTATTAGATCGATAATCCATTATGTTTCTTTAATCTGTAAACATGTAAGCTGCATTTTAATGGTCACGCTTGTCTGGTAACTCTTACAGAGCTGGATATGACGATACTACCTTGGTGAGTAACGTTAAAGTAGCCCGTTTGTTGGTAAAGTAAACTACATATTACTATAACCAGTATGGCCACTTCGTCTTGTCCATATAGCGCAGCAAGCGTCGCGATCACCCGGGACCGTTACCCAACGGCAGTGACATTAACAACGGCTTCCTATCTTTTATTTGGGCAAGCCGTCGGCATTATAATGGACAAGTTCAAATGGCGTTACGTGGTCATCCTCAAAGATGAAATGAAAACCACCGGTTCTGGATATGTCGCGTCGGGACGCAGCACGACCCAGTGCGAAGGTGTCCTACAGGATCTTCGCAAGCGGACCGCCATTCAGCATAAAGTGGTGCCCTTCGATTCAACCGAAAATGTGTCGTTGAACGATACGCTGAAGAGTGCCGCTTCGTACAGTCGAAGTAAGCCATCCTCTTCCGCGGTTTCTGGGTTGCTTTATGTGGCATTCGTACAGTGTGTTTATCGCGATCGTAGTCATGGTATGCTGTACCTTGTTCAAACCCATGAGACGGCTGTTGGTACGTTTCTTCAGTATCTATTCTGTCGTAATCAAATAATCTGCGCGATTGTCCTTCCTAGGCGGCGGCGTATGATTTGAACATGACAAATGGCGAATACGTAAGTTGATTATGAAGGAATTAACGAAAGCCCTACCGCTCGAGCACAAAAAAAATCTGTTCCAAACATGTATTGACCATTTCCGAAAGCGAAAAGCAATCGAGTACCGCTGCGCTTGCGTTATTTTCATGCAAACCGAATTCCTTTTATTCACAGGAATTCATATATCTCTACGAAGGTCGGATTCCAAATGAGCCACCGTTACGAAACTGGCAACAAAATGATGACCTTGATCAGGTAAGTTAGTAAATTGTCTTTGGATATTTTCTACAACACTACGCTTTAAATGAATGCATTATAGAAAGTTGAAGAAGCAATGGACACCGTGATTGTTATTCGTACACCGCCAACCGACTGGTCGTCGTTTCTTAACCGTTCGGATGAGATCAACCGCTACCGGCAGCAAAAGTTTGGTACACCATTCAACACCACGCAGTTGGTAGAAATCTTGACATTTGTCCTCAGTTAACTGAGCTTCGATATTTAATGATTTCATTCCAGTACAATGACTTCTACCTTTCCTGTACTAACGCCGTTGACCTAATGTCAAAGGTATGCAGCTCATCTTTTTGACACCCCTACTTTGTCTGCAATGTAATAATGTGTTTAGGTTCTGGACGAAATACGGACTGACGACGCTAACAAACCCTTTAATATTACTTCGAAAATGATTACCGAAAGAATGATTGGCAAGTCTCACAGTCTGACTTTCGAGAATGTCAATATCACAGCGAATGGCGAGAAGGTTCCCGTGATACTGGTGCAGCAGTTCGACCGTGCAACCGAAAGATTTGTGGTACATACACACCTCGCAGAATACAGATAATAAGGATAATAATATAATATCACTGGTAGGACATCTATGCGTATAATTATGCAACGGGAGATTACGATCTGGTTGACAAACAACGGCCGATGATTTGGAAACTGGGGTCTCTTCCGCTTGACCGGCCGCTATGCACCGAGAATTGCAACGGACTTTCCACGACAACACGGAATATTGCCGTTGCCGTCGTAGTTGTTGGCGTGGTAGTGATCACTGCAGGCGTTGTTGGACTGTTGCGGTGCCACAAAAGTTGTTGACTTATGATTTATGACTGTTGAAATTTGTTTCTCATTTCTTATTGCAGGAGACAACAAAAAAACGAACAGCAGCGTCGTACCTGGTGGAGAATATCAGAAAACGAGTATGTCCCGTATCAGCTAGCCCAGTCAGAACCGTCAGGGAACTCGTTCGAACACAGCGGATCCTACTCTGATTTGGTAACTTTGAAAGTGGGAACTTATCGTTCCACCACCGGCCAGCTGGTTGCTTTGCGAGGGAACCCGGCTTGGAAGAAACGGCTGTGCTGGAGGGCGAATAGCGGTCCGTACGTCAGCAGTACCTTCTTGAAACTGATGTCTTCAGTATGTAGCAACTCAGTACATCTCAAGGCTCGCAACCTCAATATGCTGTAATGCAGATACACAAACTGGATTCCACTAATCTTAACAAACTCCTCGGTGTATGCATATCGACCAAGGTTCCATCAACATTCTATGCTGTTTGCAAGCGCGGCTCGGTTGAGGATTTGGTACTGCAACAAAGCCCCGATTGGAACTTGAAGCTCTACCTCATCCAAGATATTATTCGGGTAAAACCTGTTCATGTTCGCACCACAGAAGCTCGCCTCGCCTGTGTAATGATTGATTGTTGGCGTCGTACCACGAATAATCGCAACCTTCTTGCTTATCATTGAAGGGTTTAACTGTTTTGCACAAATCCTCGCTCCGGAGACACGGCAACCTGAAAAGCACCAAATGCCTTCTGGACAATCAGATGGTAATCAAGCTGACGGACTACGGGCATGAGGACCTAAGTTGTTCGTTAGCCTCTCCCACAGTACCGTCAGCGTCGATGCATTTCAATGCCGGTCCGTTTTTCGCTCCACACTGTTGGATGGCACCGGAAATGCTTCGTGGCCATCCGGTTACTGCGGAAAGCGATGTGTATGCTTTCGCCTTGATTGCCCACCAGATCATTATGCACTGCAAGGTGTATGGGCATGATCCAAAACGGCGCGCTTCTGAGGTTTCCGATGGTAATATTGCCCTTCATTTTAACCGTACTCTTCGCTTGCAGACATTAGCCGGATTAAATCAAGTTTTTATCGCATTGCAGATATCTTAGACCAGATTCTAGTGGGTGCACAACCATATCTACGCCCTGTTTTCCCTGAGAAGCCAGACCATCCAGCATTAAGAAAGCTGATACCGCTGTGCCAGTCATGCTGGGCGGAGGATCCGCTACACAGACCCCCTGTCAGCGATATTGCGATAAAGTTCGGAATTGCCACTGCCAGTGAAGGCATGGAAGGAACGTTCTTAGATCGCGTAATGCAGAGACTGGAAAAGTACAACATACGCTTGGAGCAGGATGTTGCGGAGAGAACTAGTCTTCTTCTTCACGAACAGAAGAAAGCCGATGAGCTGCTGTGCCAGATGCTTCCCCCGTAGGTTACTCAGACTCTCTGTAGAACTCAGTTGCGCTTCTGTTCTGTTCTGTTGACGTAAATGCGTAAATGATGGATTTTGATTGTTAGGCCAGTTGTAAAGAAGTTACGAGCAGGCCAGACTGTAGGAGCGGAGTATTTCGAGGAGGTCAGCATCCTGTTCAGCGATGTCGAAGGGTTTAACGAATATGTTGCCGCAATGCCACCCGATGCAGTAATGCTCCTCCTCCACGAAGTTTACTCGGTATTTGACCGTGCCTCAGTGGGATTGTCAGTGTATAAACTGGAAACCATTGGAAGCAATTACGTGGTGAGACTCCAGAAAATTTTACAAGCCTTTCATTGGAGTAAATTGTCAATGATTGTGGCTTTCTAGGCTGTCAGTGGCTTGGCGGAGCCAATCGGAGATCGTCACGCTGACCAAATCTGTCGCTTGGCGTTAGTGTTACTTCGAGTGTTTGACGAGGTTCCAAGCCGTGATGGTATGGAGCTCCTGATTGGTGTTCACAGTGGCCCGGTAGCCGCCGGGGTGGTTGGGCTAAAACGACCGAGATACTGCTTGTCAGTACTTCCTTTTTAAACTCCCCGTAATAAAACTGTTCTATCAGGTTTTTCTTGCAACAGTTTTGGAGATTCGGTGAATACGGCTGCCCGTCTACAGACAAGTAGTGAGCCTTCAAGAGTTCATGTTAGTTCCGTCACCGTAACCATTGCTGAACAGTATGGTTACGAATTTGTCAGCCGTGGAAAGGTTCATCTCAAGGTAAATAGCGAAGAATGAATGGGGTCTGTGAGCATAACGCAAAAGGTTTGGCGTTTTAGGGGAAGGGGAATGTGACCGCGTACTGGCTTAAGATTGACTGATAGGTTGGATAGTTTGACCGGATTCGCCAGTAGTCGCCAGCATCTGGCTGCTAAGTTGCGCTGCTGATACAGCTGCTTTAATTAACGGATGATTCGCAACTTTGATTTGCAATGCATGTTTTTTAACTTATAACTGTAGGATATTGAAACGCCTTGAAGAAATGTACAGTCGGGCAAAAAACTCAATTTTGTCTACACTCGTATCGGGGTTTAATTGCTACCAAACTTTTACCAAAAAGAATATAACGAAAGACATGCAAGACGTGTATGTTTGTGACACTCTTAAGGAGACTCATCGTGAGAGCTGATAGCAGTATCCCCACGTTCAGATATTCCGTCATAAGCAGCGGCGGCGCGAGGGGCAGGGAGACGACTGCCGAAGTAAAAAATTCGCCCGGTGACTGGGGCAAGCGAACGACTTTGGCGAGCTTGTTTTCCATCCTTTGACGAAAATTGCTCCTTTTGCCGGGAAATTTTTTTAACATTTTGGCCGCTTTGTGGGTATTTTTTTGCGATTTGGACGAGGCAAACTGGATGACAACGTTCTACGCCCCCCGGACCTCGCAGCGCCTCTGGTCATACGAAAGAGAAAAATGTAAAACTGCTGCCAGGAAATAAGTAGATAATCAAGCGATTGCGTGAAAGGTTTGGCTGCTTCCATTTAACGGAAGTGGACTACAGTGTAGAAAATGCTAACGAGCAGAAATGTATGATTGAGTTAATGATGTTTTCGTCAAAGATGTTGCCGATATATGTTCTCATATTGATACAAGTCTATCACATTTTCAATCATCGAAGACTCTAAACACAGTCTCTTGACGCATCCGTTGCAACATAATCCGTCCACACTGTGACACATTATCTGCATGCACCTGTACCTCGGCTTCGCACGACGTGTTGCGCACAGAGTATCCGTAAATATGATTTCTGTGCGGTGATTTGTGACTCCGGTATTATATGAATCGCCGGGAAATCCTGTACCGTATAACTCGCTCACAATATGTTGTATTTCCAAGTCTTTCGACAAAGAGTTCGTGTCCATGCAAGTTCGAGAATTGTGCAAAAGAGCAATTGCTCTGTGTGAGTATGGTATTCCCCTTGGTCCGAGCGTTGGAGCAATTGGAACAACCTGCGCTCGTGTACCATTAATAACCTGTTCGCTTAGCTCGCTTTGACATTTATACCGACGCTGTCGAAACATTAGAGTTCACAAATGGCTTCCTTTATCCATAATGCCATGCGTGAGAGATATCAAGCGAGATCATTATCTTTGTTGGATAATCTCGTTCAGGCAGTCGGACACGTGAGATCCTGACATTATATCCCGAACCATTTAGGATGCTGACGTGTACAAGAACACTGTCGCTCACAATTTTCTTTTCTCTGTTTTACTCTGCATCAACGGTCACTTTCATCAGCAAATGAGAAATGTCGGCAACCGCAGATGCGAGTGTAATGATAATTTTATCCTTAATTTGCGGTTCTTCAGTGGTTAACTCGATGAAGCTCAATATCATTACGCTGACCAACGTCAACGCCAGTGGAGTGGCAACGGAACCCATAATGTCCACCTTTCATGTTGCCATTCGTCACAATGAGCAGCGCTATCCGGAATTGTACAAAAACTATTCCGTAACGGATTTGTACTGGCCGGGCGATATGGCCATTTGCCGTGCAGCGAGTAATGAATGGGTATCGATAAAAATGGCGGAATGGTACAGTCATGGAGTGTTTGAGCAAGAAGGCGCTACGGTTGTCTTGACCTCAGGTGAAGTGAGACTTTATACTACATCGGTACGTAAGAAAGTCTGATATCATATTTTTTTCTACAGTCTGCGGCCCAGCTTTCCCGATTATTGGAGACTTCCTCCGAGGTAAAACAATGGCCCCATGTTTTGCGGACATGTGATAAAACTACGAATAGTATTTACATAATTATCTAATAGAAATCTTAGAAATCACGATGTCTCCATTAATTAACTGCACAGCGAGAAACATGAGATCTACTGTTGTACGTGTTATCACTATCATGTGAACGCAGAAATACAAACGCTGACTTGTGAGAATTATCAACGGTTTCCAGTATATACGTGTTACAGAGCTTGATATCACGGTTATTCAATGGTAAGTGGCAAAGACGGAAACCAGATGCGTTGCTTGAACATTTCTTGATTGGAACGTTGTATTACACGCACAACAGTGCGTCCAGCGTACCGGTTAGAGCGGACCGTTATCCCACTGCGGTAGTTTTGTCAACCGCTTCCTATGTGGTTTTCGGCAAAGCCGTCGGGGATCTCTTAAATTTATTCAATTGGCACTACGTCGCGGTCCTGCGGGACCAGTTTAAGAAAGCCAATTCATCGATTGCTTCTGGACGCAGTTTAACACAGTGCGACGGTGTAACGCAAGACCTGGCCAAGCGGACCGATACACAACACCAAGTGGTGCAGTTTGATTCTACAGAAGGAGATTCGCTGCACGCCGCACTGCAGACCGCTGCCCTTTACAGTCGAAGTAAGGAGAAATTTCGTTCCAGTGAGAAGTCCTACGCTGATTTCATGTTGTTGTGGATTAGCTTGTATCTTTCGCGGTGATACACGGGTTTTCCACGTTCTAACATTTGAGCATAGCAATACATATCACTACCAGAGCAGAAAGGGATACGAATATTGAAGCCGTATTTTGATCGGGCTTAACTGCTCCGTTTAATGTTTTTTAGTTATTGTTTGCTGCACCTTATTCCGACCGATGAGAGAGTTGCTGGTAGGGCTCCAATCCGAGTGCCCTTGACAAACGTACCAAAAAAAACCAAAACGTTTTTTCTGCATAGGCAGCCGCCCATGATCTGAATATGACAAATGGCGACCATGTAAGATGAGCTTAGATCGTCGACGTTTGAACTCGACTTGTGCAAACGTGGTGCTATAATAGATATTCCTGTACCTATACGAGGCGCAGGTTCCTGGTGAACCACCGCTAGGAAGGTGGAAGCTAAATGACACTCTTGACCAGGTAAGATTGCAGATAGCTTGATTCAGTAAACTGTGGTATGAGCTGTGCCATGATTCATGAACTGTTTAAAGAGAGTCGTGGAAGCGCTGGACAGTGTCCTGGTACTGCGTACACCGGAGACTGACTGGTCGAGTTTCATGGACCGTTCCGAAGAGATCAACCACTACAGAGAGGCAGCATTTGGAACACCGTACAATCCCGTGCAGTTGGTACTCGTACTAATGATAGCCGATTCTTGTCTCTGTATATAAATTACAACGACACCCGTTTGCAGTATAATGACTTCTTCGTTTCCTGCACCAGTGCTGCAGATTTAATGTCCAAAGTGAGACACGTGTTCGGTTCTGTACCACGTAATGTTCTAAGCTACAGTAACCCTACAGTTATAGTTGAGGGTTTGTTTAGGTACTTGACGAAATACGCATCGAAGATACGTATAGGAACGTTAAGAGCGACAGCAGCTACATAAGGTCGAAACGGATAACTGGGAAAATTGTTGGGAGATCCCACAATCTTACGTTCGAAAATATTCCAGTCACCAGCAGCGGCGAACGGTTTCCAGCCGTCATTGTACAGCAATACGATCGCTTACAGAACCGATTTTTAGTACGACTAAGTCCTTGGTGCCGCCTGTTTAGCTAACATCCAAGTATTCCTACCCTAACCTGAATATTGCTTTCTGTAGAACGTTTATGCGTACAACATTGTGAGCGCAGCATTCAGCTTCGTTGACACAAAAAAACCTATGGTCTGGAAACAGGGATCGGTCCCCCTGGACCGAGCGTCGTCCAGTAACTTGAACACTTTTTCGGCGCTTTCAGTCTCCGTTTCTGTGACAGTAACAGCAATAGCACTCGTTGTTGCGGCGGTTGCTGGAATTCTGCGGTAAGAGAATCACTGGCAGTCAGTGTATGCATGTGCGCAGCTATGCTCGTTTAGGAAACTACAAAGACAGGAGCAATATCGTCGTACATGGTGGAGGGTTTCAGAAGCGGAGTATGTGCCACTCTTGCTGAAACTGGCCGTGGCGGGAGATTTATTAGAACAAGCCGGTTCGCATTCCGACGTACAGACATTGGCAGGCGGAACCAGATCAGCTAGTCATGTTTTCCATGGACAGTTCGTTAAGCTCCGAGGATATCCTGCGTGGATGCACCATCTGTGTTGGACGTCTAACGGACGTCCGAATGTTAACAGCAGTTTCTTAAAAGTGATATCCGGCGTAAGTAGCTAAGTCCGGCTATATAAGCGCAGTTACAAATGAGTCTTTTTACGTTGTTTACTTAAATAAATTGACGTCAAGGAATTTTAACTGAATCAATACTGTAATTGTTCGCGCTATCCAGCATTTACACATTATTTAGGCCTAGTCCGAACAAAATGCTTGATGTGCTGCCTTAGGTCCCAGTTTCATGAAACACAAATTTCGGGCATTTGACATAATTGCCCATTCCTTCCTGCACCTTTTAAGCTATAGATGTCCAATTTGTCACCCTGTTCCTTAACTGAGTAGATTTGAATCTGGTTACCTCCAGGTCTGGAAACCTATCAGACCCTTGCATCATACGTCTGAACTTTGAGTTCCGAAATTGCTGAAAAATCGGAAACCGATTTTGGTTTGAGTGCACCTATACGGTAGACCAAACTTTTCTGTTGCTGAAAAACCATGGCAGAGCCGTTTTCGAGTCCTCGGCACTGTGCTGTGGGCGTGGCAGTGCAAGCATTGAAAGAGCATACCCTGTCAGACTTTGACCTTTCGTTTTATGGTCGCAGTAACATTTTTTCCGGGTGATAGGAATACCGGCATGCTCGTTATGAACTGTCACAGCATTCTGAGTCCAAAAGGCTGCACAGCAAGCGGACGAACCGGGCCAAAGCGGCCCTACTTTTCTCGAAGGCAATACTCTCACATGTTGCTTGCTGTTGTTTATGGTGTAAAATGGAAACTATTTTCCTGTGGCATCGGTGCAGCAGATTTTCTGTCCGTTTATGCTACGAACATGTCGGAGCTGTCCCTCGTTTATACAGCCGCACTAGAGCGCTGAAACATTACTGCCTGAGGAATACGGGCCATATCCAGTTTCTTAGTTTTTACTATAGAAGTCTACGAGAGGTAAAGTTCCGCACCAAACTTCACTGGTTCTCCTACGGTTGACTGCAGTTGGCTCGAGCTAAGAACTATCCTGGCTTGAGTACTTTCGAACAATGCGCATAGCACCCTCAAACGCTCGCTGGAGAGTTTTCTACAACATTGCTTATAAGACCACGAAAACTAGGTCGACCCCTTCTTGTTAGCAACGGTATGTACAGGAGGGGACTGCAGTGTGTTCCTAGGAAAGTGTCCTCGATACGCTTTTGTTCGGACTTGGCCTAAATTATGTGTAGTGTCCTTGTTATTCAGATGGACAGGCTTTTCTCTCCAAATATTAACAAGTTTCTTGGAGTCTGCATCTCCACCAAAACACCATCAACATTTTATGCGGTTTGCCAGCGGGGTTCGGTTGAAGATATGATCACACAACGAAGTCCAGACTGGTCTTTAAAATTATTTCTCATTCGCGACATAATTCAGGTAAGATTATTATAACTCTTATAACTCTTAATCCTAAATCTTGAAACCAGTCGCCGGCAGAATAAGCTTTAGCTGTTTGCTTAGAAAATGATCAAAATATCTCAATAAATCCAGTACGATGGTGGTCATGCCGACAAGAGGTTCCCATTACGGGTTTTTGGATCACTGATTTTTAGTTTTTCAAAAACTGTCGTTTTTCTGCTTACCGGGTGGTTTAGCTCATTTTGCACCCTGTATTTTCAGGCTTTTTTATTAGCGGGGAAAGTAGCTAAGCAACCCGTAATACGTATCACTGTTGTTCGAAACAGGTTTCAGCCGATCAAGAGCGACCAGAATGGGGAAAGCTCTTTTGGAAATCAGCTTAAAATTAATGAAATAATTTACAGAACTCAAACTTTAAAAAAATTCAGTTTGAAAACACTGCCGTCGCGCTTGCCTGCAACACTTGCAAAGCACCATAATAAATATAAGCTAATATTTACCTGTTTAAGACACTAATTTTTCTGCTTGCTGATAATTAAATTACCTGATTGTTAGTATAGTAGATCTTAGCACTGTTTTCCCCAGCCTCGGCAACTGATTCAGTTTAGAATGTCTAAGGGTGGGTCTCGAATTCGAAGCGAATCTCGATACGGTATGCGGGCGTGGCTAAACGAAAGATACGGCGCCGTAACCACCTCAAGAGGGGGCTTCGCGAACCGTATCTTC
>JAQGAU010000679.1:0-24966 GCA_034698045.1 Paramacrobiotus richtersi | reverse complement strand
GTGCGAAAACATAATGGCATGACGCACCATCCTATCGTGTCCACTTTTAGCCACGACACTACGATAACTTATTACTAGTGCAATAAACGATATTGTTGCAGATGTTGTAGAACGGCTCGGAAATTGTGATGAAAATCTTAACTGGATTTACCACGGCTGCTGAACCGATTAGTTTATCACCATCGTTTCGGTAACGACTGAAATTAGATGCATTTCGAAGAAGTAATGTTCTTCCAGCATAAACCGCAAATACAGTTGGGTGAAATTCAAAACAAAAAAATTACTGTATGGAAAGGTTTTCAGATATTCAACGGAATAGGTAAAATTTTTAGAAATGTTAAACAATCCTATACATGTTACCAAAAATATAAAAAGTCCCGCTGAGAAAACTCGAATTTGAAGTTGGAACACTTTACCTGTTAACTTATGAACGCCTTGGTAGAAAAAGACGAAATGCAAATAAGTCTTATTCAGCAGAACATGACAATAAATGGAGCAAATTTCTGTACCGATATTTCTTGTCCGTGTTAAAAGATACAGTTATTTTGTAGTGCCGTGAAAGATATTAAGTATACCATTGATGATTATATATAACCAAACCACAACAGGAAAAGTTTGCAGCACCGCGGTCAGTGCAGATGTTCACCAAAAACGCACTTTCCGTTATACAGTTGTGACCTTATTGCCTCCGGTGGATGAAGTGGCACCCGCTCCAAAATAAAACGCCAATAAAGCTACGAATGAACTGGGGCCGACGCGTTCAAGGTAGTGAATTTGACTGCGAATTCATCAGTGACCGGATGGAAGATTAGAGTACGGGATGATCTGCTTTGTTCAAAAATGTGATGTTTTATTGTACGAATGTTTTGCAGAGACCATAGCAACATGAATGGAAGGTGAAGATTGTTACTCGCTCGTAAACTTCCGGTACAGCGGTACAAGTGGTGGAGAACTGTTGTCTTGTGATTGTTGAGTTGTATTATTTTACTGTTTAAAAAGCTGAACGTTATATAAGGCCTGGCTAGTATTTCTTCGCATTTGTTTCCTTGTCACTGTGCCAGAAATGTGCCTTTTGGCAGCTTGCACTATTTGACTTACGGAAAATGCATATAAATTAAACCATTATAATTTGAGTAACAATTAATGTAAAAATCAGTCAGTTTTAGACTTATACGGTAAGTCTAAAACTGACTGATTTTTGCATTAATTGTTACATTAATTATCATGCAGCAATTATTTTAATTATTGTATTAATTATTTTGCATTAATTATTATGCAATCACGGGATACGTAGCGAGTTAGTTCTCTCTACCGTAATATCACTGTAAGTGTTCGCTTTGGCAACTAACAGCGTCACCTTTGAACATCCCTATCTAGGCAAAGTTTCGGATGCAAAACTAGGGAAAAATGTTTCGCATGGTGGTCAGTCAAAATCCAGTCAAATGATTCAACGATTTTCATCCGGTTTTGTTATTCTTCACAAAGTTTTCCGCTGCAGTTCTTTTTTTATAGATAGTAAAATCAAAATGCTTTTCGTTTGTTTTGATCAAAACTGTTTATACCGTAAACCTGGTAGAACGATCTCCCTTCATAATTACGACTATTTCACATTTATTTTTATTCTATAACTGGCGGACTACTTGAACTTGTTGCGGGTCTACAGTCTATCGATTTCTAACGTGTTCTGCATGAAAAAAACTTCATCGTCGGGATTTGGAGATTTCGAGCTAGAAATCAAATTAATATAATCTGGAAACTCTACACAGGAAAAAGTCAAGCGAAAAATATTGAAAAGTTTATGTTAACTCTATTAAAATGGACTTTGATTTATGCAAGCGTCAAAAGCGGCTTCGATGGAGATCAGCCCATACGCTACGAAATTCCAACGAATTTCGGTATTGGTTGAACATTTTCCCATTGCTTTAGATGTCGGTTCCCACCAGTAAAAACCGTGGGAACTGGCTAAGAAAAATGTCATACTCGTAAATTTTCGAGTGATCGTTATCAGATGTAATCGTAATCAGAACTAAATAAACAAAATATACAAAAAAAAGCCACTAAAATCACTAACGCAACTATCTTAAAGGTTGAATAATCACCGCTAAAATTCCCATCCTGTTTTTTATGCATTTGTTTTACTGAATACTTAGGAGTCATTTCGTCTGATTTAGAGTTCGAAAATGCAGGAAATCAGAGTCAATCTCATATGATACGACCATGGCGTGGTATTTGTGCGTATACAATCGTAGTGTAGCGGCTGATATGAGTATGTCGCCAACCTTTCTTAGCGTCCAAAACGGTCCGATATAGTCGGTCGGTTCACAATATTACAAACGGCGATTGTTTTCGGTATTGTTTTTTAATTTAGGGCTGATACATTTGTATTTGTATTTGTATTTATTTCGTAATCAGACAAACCCCATATTGGGACTTACTAAGTCCGATTGCATTCTAATCAGTTCACAAAAAGTTTAATACTGATGATCTAAAAGTTCCAAAACTTTTAGAAAAGAGATCGCTAGGCAAGATCTGATACAGCAATCGCAATCGTCGACTAAACATTCTTTCTCCGGCTGCTGTCCTGCAGTTAGCTTCCACGCGAACTGGTTTCCGGAGATCTCTTTCGCTGGTCCGGAAGACGATCAGCTCTCTCAGATAGGCAGGGACATCAGCGGATGCAAAATTCGCTATCCGGTACAACCATGCCGCGTCCAGAGCTTTCCATCGCTTCTCAATTGGATCAATTCCAGTTTCCGCCATGACTTCCATGACATTGAGGAATTTTTGCCGAGGTTTAAGATTCTTTGCTAATTCGCCTCATTTTGAAATCACTCATTTTTCTGGTGTGAACGATTTCCGCACCGCAGTCTGCGTAAAGGCACTTGTACGCGTTCTGTTATTACTTTTTATCCAGTACTGTAGTTATAAACTTATACTTGCTGCAGCTTGCTAACGCTGGTATTAAATCGAACGCTTACCATATTGGTTACTTTTTTGACAAATATTGTACTTTGCTTTTGGGCTTGTTAATCTTACAATTAGATCCTCCATTAGTTTTGTGTTAATTTTCGGTTTTATGGGTTTATTTGCAGATCAGGGATGCCTAAAGACCACTCTCTTGTTGATTTCAATATGATTCGTCGTTAGAATTTCGCGGCAACATTGGCGACGTTTAGCGTTCCCAGAAACGAACGATTACTAAAATGCGGCTGCGGCCAAGCTCTCAGAATGTATGTACATTAAAAGTTACATTTTTAATCAGTGGGACCATCCTGCACATATACTGTAATTCAAACGGTGAAGTCCTTTGTATACTGTAGCTCGGCTATATATGGTCATTTTCCAGCAGATTCTACTTCCCGTTGCTTTTAAGGTCGGTTCCCGTCAGTAAGAAACTGTAGAAACTGAAGGTGAAAATGTCGTACTTCGAAATTTTTGAATGATCTTTGTCAGAGGTAGCAAAAATAATACAGAAAAATATATGTAATAACCAGCCAACAACATTAATAAAGCAGTTATTGTAAATGTTGACCACAATCATCGCTAAAATTCAGTTCTTATCATTGTTAATTGTTGACAAATTTGTTGTACTAAATACTGTCGAGTCGTCCAGACCTCAAAACTGCAGGAAACCAGAATAAATCTCATACAATACGACCATAATTTGTGCGTATAAAATCGTAGTGTATCGGCTGATATCGGCGCTCTCTTTTCTTCGGTGTCTGATAATAACAGCTCGTCGGTGCAAAAGCTTTCTTGTGCAGTTTCTAGACATGTACATCCTCGATCATAAGCTGGAATAGTTTTTTGCCAGCTTTTATAACGAAAGAAATCATCGTGTGCTTTGGGGGTTCGTTATACAGATAATTGTTGCAGTTATCTAATTCCAGAGATAATTATCCTCTCAGCTGGGTATGATGCAGCTGTCGGTTGTCGTAAGGTCACTTCCAGTAATGACTCACGCACTATTTTATTTAGCCGGAGAAAAAGTGCCTGTCACCCTCGAGGTTCGGTAACAGTTATGTATCGTATAACTGTCCGAAATTGTCCGATATTTTTCACAACATATGGAGCCTAGTGAAACACATTACAGTTATTGGTTTTTTTCCCACAGAGACCATGCACAAAAGTCACAAGAAAATAACTGGCACCAATCAATAAATGTAATTGAATAATGAAAATCTGATACTAAACCCATCCCGCCATTCATGATTTTTTCATGTACTAGTAACCTTATGGAGAAATTCTGTACAGCGTTTTGTTTAGGAGATGAAAGTGACTTGACTAAAGTTATTGGAACATTTAAAACCAATAGATTCAATAGGAATTTACTGTGCTGTATTTGACGGTGTGTTTAAAACATTACATACCGCGATTATTTCCGATGTTGTTTTTTTACTTCAGGGAGGATATTTTCTGAAATCTTCTTTACCAAGGTAACATCTTATAATCAGATTCGTGCGCATAATCCACGGACTGTTTTCGGCACGCCGGAAGAAATTCCAGGGAATAATACGCCTTTTGGCTCATCCTATGCGTCCGGCAGCGGAAGTTGTGGATCTGTGGTAACTACGAGTCACGTATGACATCTTCTGAGCGGTACTGCCGTTGATAAATCAGTGCATTCGATCTGCTTGTTATCCGCCACAGTGGTCACTGTGACAGTTCAAGTTCAGAATTTGTAAAATTGAAAAAGGAACATCTAAACAGTTTTCTGCGAACATAACTGCTAGCTTTGCTCCCAGAAGTCTTTATACCGACACAAAAGCATTACTCGTACTGTTGAACACTAGATGCATATGAGTCAGTATTGTGGTATTTTATCGAAAGGCACACAGAAAAAAGAACGAAAGCGATGCGAAGTGTGTTGACCACAATTACTATCAGCGTGTTGTGCGAGATATGGTGAAAGGTTATAACAGCCATCCAACTACAACTATTTCATACCACTTTTAAGGCCATGAGTATACCCAGTAACTTAGGTGAAAGAATACCAATATGCGGCTTAAGAATCAAGGATAGATTCATTTAAGGACTGTCATGTGAACGCATAGCTTCACTGTGTGATTGGGGCTGTCTATAATAGGCAAAACGATGTTTTGAATGTTAGTGTGAACTTTTTACATAAGCTGCTATGGCTATGATGAAATCATCCTGAACCACATCCTTGGCACGTATTCCCCGGAAGTCCTGTCACGAATTTCCAGAATTTATAATTTTCTCGACACGGAACTCGTAGTTCAGCAGTATGTGGATTTACTGGTATAACTGTGAAATGAGAAAATATACGTCCAGGTTGTGCGACTACGTCGACTTCCGACTCACCGTTACGGAATCAGAGCTGAATCTAATCCACGACACTGCACGAGTACATATCGCTTTAATTATTTGTTCAAAAATAGCTGTTGGCTCATAGCCTTTAGATGACAATAGAAAGACTTTCGCGAAATTGCTTCTGGAAACACCAGCCAATTACGAGCGGGAAGGAAACTGACGTATCAATAATATACACATCAAAGCGTGAAATTTTGTGTAGGGTACGCAACAAACAACGCTAGTGGCAGCTGGATCTTTTTTGAATGTTGTGGACGCTGTTGGCGCGGACAAGTGTCTGAATGGGTACGCAATCGCCAGAAAAAAACTCTTTACTACTGTGAAATCGGATATACCCAGACTGAAGTAGAGACCGTCTAATCTTTTTTGAAGTAGAGAGCGTCTAATATTTTTTGAAAGTAGAGAGCGTCTAATATTTTTTGGAAGTAGAGAGCGTCCAATATTTTTTAGCAGTTTTGTACGTTCAACATATGCTGTATCGCGGCAATCCGTGAAATTTGATGTCGGAAACCGTAGTGTAGTGACTGCTAAATTAATGGTATAGAGACACTTTCTGTAGTATCCAGACATCAGCGTCGAATGGATTAAACATTTTGGTTTGAGTTGCTCGTTTTTATGGGCCAGTGCAGAACCATAAATTTATAGTTTTTAATTAAGTAGAGTTGTCTGTCTCTTATCCGATAGACCTCCAGCTCACCGCACCCTCCATACGTAGCCAGCTGCAGCTTTTGCTTCGCCAATAACGTACCCATTACCGCGCAGTGCACTATGGAGAAATACGCTTTGTAAAGGTCAACTTTCTCATCACCTTTTTTGGGGTGAACGTAGCTAATGCTGATTGTACAGGATACTGATTGTGGAATTGGGATGCGCACCACGGAGATGGTGTGCAGGAACTGCTCTACAAATCCCAGGCACACTCATATGCCGGTGAATATGTGATTTTTATATGTTGTCCTTACTATCTTTTAGAGTACTGTACATCTCTTTGCATCGCGGCAAGGAAGACTTCTCTCCTCCCCATCGACAGGATACTGGTTAGGTTCGCACTGAGAAGAGTTACGGATTTAACAAGAACGTTCGACCCTAGATTCATTATAAAATGGCTTGGAAATCTAGTCTGTGACTGTCGCTGGCCCGCTCTTTAGGCCATGGAAAATGAGGTCACGTACATGTTTCGGCGTTTCTGCAACAGGTCGCTTATGAGGTGTGCCTACGATTCCTTTCGGTATTTTTGAAAACATATGTTCATTTTCGGATTCGTAATTACGTATGGAAAGCCTATGGGGTGTCCATATAACTACCGTCCGTACATAATTACATACTGTATGTATTGATTGTCGTTACTTTAGGAACAGTTTGCGCCGGAACTGGTGTTTCTTTCTTGTGGCTTCGATGCGGCACTGAATGATCAACTGAGCGAGTGCTGCTTGACGGAGATTTGGTACGAAACCATGACGAAAATGCTCCTGGCGGTGGCGGGAGGAAGGGTCGTTATCGCCGTGGAACCAGATGCAATCTCGACGTAAGAGGACTCTTTCCGTACCGCAGATTGCCGCTTTTGGTAATCTGTCAGCGTCAAAACTTACCACTACTGAGAAGTGAACAAAGGAAAAGGAAACGAAAAAGAAGTAGAAAATACTTATGCGCTAGGATCGAAATCCTTGACAGACATCGTACTTGAACAACATGGATTGTTCACTTTGTTTAGCCGTTACACAACGATAACTCCAGTAGATGCAGGGTGGCACTGCAGAACCAAAACGCAAAAGCTAGCAGTACCGCGGTTAGTGCAAAATTTCCGTAATGAGGCACTTTCCGTTACACAGCTGTGATATCCTGTTTTTAGTGACCTTATTGCCTCCGGTTGACGACTCTGAAAGGACAGGCCTATAAACCTGCCGATTAACTGGCCGAAACGTTAAAGGTTGTGGATCTGTCCACGGGCTCAAATGTTACATGGTAGAAGATTGGAAGTGCGGGATGATTTGTTATTGATGATTTGTTAAAAAACGTGATCTTTTATTGTGGAAATGTTTTGCATATATGACGAGGAAATGAATGGACAGCGAAGAATGTTATTAGATCGCCCTCCGGTTTTTACCGAGATTCTAAAGTTTTGGAATTCAAAAGTAGCGAAGATATTTCGCAAGGTTGTCAGTGAAAATCCATTCAGCTGATTCAGGGATTCTCATCCGTTGTTGGTATTCTTCATAAAAGTTTTCCGCTGGAGTTCTACTTGTATAGCTGAATTAAAATGATTTTCAGTTGTTTTGATCAAAACTGTTTGTACCGTTAACCGGGTATCGGGATCTCCCTTCATAATTATGGTTTTTTTACAGGTCTTTTTTTCTTTAAAATTAATATAATCCAGATATTTTGCACAGGAAAAAGTCAAGCGAAAAATGTTGGAAAGTTTCTGTTAACTCTTTTACAATGGACTCTGATTTACACAACTGCGTCAATGGCCACTCAGAAGGACACCAGCCCATACACTACGGAATCCCACAAAGTTCGGTATTGGTTGTGCTGCGGCTAGGAAACGCTTCATGACGTTTGAACTGTTATAGTTTCGTCTATGCCGAGCAATCATAATTTAAATCATACTGCAACTGTTTCGATATGCAGACACATACTAAACGACGTCTCTCGACCTTTCGTTTTTATTTTTATGAGGTCGGTTCCCACCAGTAAAAACCGTGGAAACATGCAATGAAAAATGTCATACTTGTACTTAATTTATTCAAGTGATCGTTACTAAGTTATAATTAGACGTAATCAGTACTAAATAAAAAAATGCAAAAAGAAGCCACCAAAATCATTAACGCAATTGCCTTGAAGGTTGAATAATCACCGTTGAAATTCCCGTCCTGTTTGACACAATTGTCATTTTTTTATACATTTGTTTTACTGAATACTTAGGAGTCATTTCGTCTGATTGAGACTTCGAAATTGCAGGAAATCAGAATAAATCTCATATGATACGACTATGGCGCGGTATTTGTGCGTATACAATCGTAGTGTATCGGCTATGAGTATGCTATACTGTTGCCAACCTTTCTTAGCGTCCGAAACGGTCAGATATAGTCGGTCAGTTCACAATATTGCAAACGGCGATTGTTTTCGGTATCGTTTTTATAATTTATGGCTGATACTTTGAGAAATTTTTGGTCGATGTAAGATTCTTTTTCAGTTCGCCTCATTTTTAAATCATCCATTTTTCTACTGTGAACGATTTCCACGCCGCACTCTGCATAAAGGCATTTGGTCGCGTTCTGTCATTATTTATTTTCTACCGTAGTTAAAGTTCTTGTAATCGCTGGTACCCTAGTATTAAATCGAACCATTAACATATGGGTCACCTTTTTTACAAATATAATACTCTGCTTTTTGGTCTTGTTGATTTTAGGCCTTTCATTAATTTTGTGTTACTTTTCGGCTTTATGTATTTGCTAATCAGGGGTCCCTAAAGACCATACTCCTGATGATTAAAAGGTGATTCGTCGTTAGCATTTTGCGGCAACATTGGCGACGTCTAGCGTTTCCTGAAATGAAAGATACTAGAAGGTAGCTCAGAAAATATCAGTCAGTCGTGAGATGATTAATCGTTATAATAATATATTACCCATCTATTTGAGCAGATACCGAAACATTATGAAGTTCTTATTAGTCTGTGAAAAGAGAACCGGAGCAGTTTTTTGAGAATGTCTTCGTTTGAGACCGGCTTTGTTCCCGAAGGTTCTTACCGGCAAAAACGCTGTTGAACACTGTAGCTTCGATTACTGGTGAAATTGTTATATGATGTTATTGGTTGAAATTAGGCATTGTAAGATTTTATCGATTGACAGTTTGGCACAAAAAAAGAACTAAGGCACTCGGAAATATGTTGACGACAATACTAACGGCTTGCGGTAGTAGTAGAAAGCCATTAAGAGCCGTTGAACTACGACTGTTTCACGGTAGCTGCGATGTAGCGCTTATAGAAACCTTTTTTACAGGTTGTCATATGGACGCATAGCATCTGTCCGGGACTGAATGTACAATATGTGTGTCTGTAGCTGCTGTTCGCTTCTTATAAAAGCCGCTTTGTATATTCCGTAATTATGGTCCACCACGTCCCCGGCCCATATCTCTCGGAAGTTCGACCACGAATTTCCAAAATTTATAATTACCTCACTTGTCAACAACGAACTGCTCGTGCAAAGTGTGCATTGTCCGGTAATTGTGAAATAGGGAAGTGCGTCCAGGTTGTGTGATGGACGTGTTACATACACGTTTTCAGACTTTATTTCTTTGCTCTTGCACCAGAAGCGTGCCTTTGAGCAGATTGCGCTGTTGACTTACAGAAGATGCGCGATCCCAGACAGCTGATCTGTGCACGTGATCAGTAAATATCAGTTATTGCAGGTCTTCTTTGTACCGGTTTCGAATTTTACTGGGATGTTCGGCACGGTCAGGTGCAGTTCCATCGGGGGGTTTTTTCGCAGTACTCTAGTTTTACAGAAAACGCAGTGGACAGTTTACGATGGTAATCGGTAATTCTTATGACGTTGCATCTTCCATTGAAATTCTGCATGATTTCCGAATAAGTGAACGATGTGCTGAAATAAGTGCTGAAATAAGTGCTGGTCAGGCTGATGCATTTTTCCATCCAGAATGCCACGAGGGCAGGGAACTAATTAATTAATTAATTAACTAATTAATTAACTAATTAATTAACTAATTAATTAATTAATTAATCCAACATCCCGTTGAACGAGGATAGAATGGGCGACGCGGAATGCATGGCCATTTTGCAGCTGATTCTATTTTCCGTTGCTTTCAAATTCAGTTCCCACCAGAAATAAACTGAGAAACTAAGAAACTAATCGTAAAAAACGTAGCGCGTACTTCGAATTTTTTAAATGATCTTTAGGAGATGGAACAGTATCCAAAGAAAGAAGTATTTCAAAATTCGCCACCAAAATTAATGAAACAACTATTGCGAATGTTGACCATATTTCATCGTTGAAATCCCGGTCAAATGTTCGTCATCACCGTTGATTTTCAATAATTTTGTTTTACCAAATACTTTGGAGTCATTCGGAGCTGGGAACTGCTGGAAATCAGAATAAATCTCGTATTATACGACCATAACGCGGTATTTGTGTATATGGAATCGTAGTGTAGCGGCTGATCATGCTACTCGTATAAGCAGTACTGCATCCTTCATTCCTTTCTTGGGTGTCCGCGATAGTAAAAGCTCATCCGTTAAGTAAACAGTTTCCTCTAGCAGTTTTCTAGAAATGGCCCTCATTGGTAAATATTTTTTTGCCAGCTTTTATACTGAAATAAACTATCGTATATTCTTATCGAGTTCTTACCGGCGCAAAAGCATTACTGTCGAGCAAAGCAGTTTGAACTAATATTAATAGTTCAGAACTATGGTTGACATCGACTGTCTCACTGGTCGGACAGCATTCTGTTATTTTATCCATGGTCACGCAGAAAAAAGAGCGGAAGCAATGCGAACTGACCATCATTTACTATTTGAAGAGTGTACTGTAAATGTGCGAGTGTGAGGTGAAGTCATTCAAAAGCCCTTCCACGACGACTATTTTCATACCACTTTTACGGTTGAAAATACCCAGAATCTAGGACGGCTTCTTTTGGAGACTGACATTTGAACGCATAGCTTCATTACCTGCTCGCGTCAGTCCCCAATAGTGAGAACTTTAATTTGTTGAAGGTGCACTTTTTACAGAAGATATTATGCATATGATAAAGTGAGATGCATCCAAATCCCCGATACCTTCCTCCCGGAAGTGCCGGCACTAATTTCCCGAATTTATAATTATCTCAAAAACTACAGTACTCCCGCAGTGTGTACAATTACACCGGTATCTGTGAAATAAGAAAATACCGTGGTTACCTCACAATATCTTTCGGCGTTAAAAGTGTTAACAATAATTAATTACAGAATTTTTTTGACCAAATTACTGTTGGACACGCCGGCCAATCTTGAGCGAGAGCGAAACCGGTGGATAAATAATTTACACATCAAAACCAAGGGCCGCGCTGGGCGAACGTGTCATTGGTGTGTTGTTACAGGGATTGCCGGCATTCGCTGGAATATTACCGATGTGGCTTGAATCTGGTATGTACATGTCTAGTACGCAGCAAGCAACGCTGGTTGCATCTGGATCTCTTTTGAACAGATGCCGTTGTTACGGGCAAGTGTCTCGATCACTGTGTCTGAAGGATATGAAATCGTCAAGTGAAACTTTAAAAATTAAAAAAATATTTACTGCGTTTGCGTTATCCTTACTAACGTAAATATTAATGCCTAGATTAAAGTAGAGAATGTATAATTTGTAATCGATTTTGAACGTACTGCTGTATCGCGGTGGTCCGCGAAATTTGATGTGGGAAAT
Organism: Paramacrobiotus richtersi; assembly: GCA_034698045.1. Taxonomy (NCBI): domain Eukaryota; kingdom Metazoa; phylum Tardigrada; class Eutardigrada; order Parachela; family Macrobiotidae; genus Paramacrobiotus; species Paramacrobiotus richtersi. The sequence continues at coordinate 13,219 of JAQGAU010000679.1, read as the reverse complement.
CGTAGTGTAGTGAGTGTTAACAATAGGTTTACCAATTCCGGGCATATACATAATGTCGAATACGTTCAATAAGAACTTGTTAAATTGAGTTACCCATTTTTATGACTCACAAGGGAACTGCACGAGCTGTCAAACTCCGATCTACTTCGCTTAATTATAATAATTAGACTTCAGTACCGGCGTGCGGTTCCCTTGTCAATTCAAAATCTCAGATCATAAATTGTTTTAGTTTTCAATTTAAGTTGTTCTCTTATCCGATACACCTCCAGGTCACCACGCCCACCATACGTATCCCGCTGGCTTTTGTTTCGCCAACAACGTGGCTATCGCCGCGCAGTGCACTATACGGTTTGAAAGGTTAACTTTCTCGTCACCTTTTTTAAGGTGAGCGTTGCTAATGCTGGTTGTACAGGAATTAGTGATTGTGGACTGGGACGTACACCTCGGAGACGGTGTGCAGGAACTGTTCTACAGAGATACCCGGCAGACGCACACTGATATGTTGGTGAATTCAGTGAATCTGTTATGTTGTTATGCTTTACATGCAATTGTTAGAGCCCTTGTACAGTTAGGCAGTTATATGTACTTTGTTTCAAAATAAAGTTACAGTTAATCAGTTTTCAGATACATCGATATACACAATAACAGCTCATATGTCTCGAAAGAGAAAACAGCAGTAAAGTAACGCGTCTAGCCAGACATTATTTCAAGGTGATGCTTATAATGGGGCTGTTAAATGTTATTGTGCAATTTTTTCAGAATCTCTTAGGATATAATAAAGTCATGCGCAGACACATTCCGACACGTGTCTTCCGGAAATTCCAGCATGAAGATCCAGAATCTATATCTGTATCTCAACAAGGAACTACTCCAGCAGTGTGCGATTTACCGGTAACTGTGAAATGGGATACTTTTGAATTGTGTGATTCCCTAAAACACATCCGTTTCAAGCTCGCCATGTTATACGGAACCAGAACTGAATCTTTTCCACGAGTAATTAAGCCGCTTTAATTATAATTATGTCTGAAGATATCTTTTTTTTGATCATTTTGTACATGTGCAACATATATACTATGCGGTAAATATCGCACAGTGAAATTTTATGTGGGAAATCGTTGTGTAGTGAGTCAGTGGCAGTCAATACGAAGCGTTTTAATGTCTCACAAATTTCATGATACCGTCGAAAGCGTTAACATCTGTGTACTGAATTCCTCATTTTTATTTACTCACAGTGTGGATCCATAAATTTCTCGTTCGTGATTAAGGTTGATTATTTGGCTATTCTCTAGACCTGGTGACCACTGCCACCACATATACCTACCTGGATGGCCTTTGTTTCGCTGAGAACGTGGTTACTACCGCGCGATGCAGGTGCGCTATTGAGAAATACGGTTTGAAAAGGATACCTTTCTAATTAACTTTCAATTTGCATAGGGAACTGCTCATGCTTCCCGTACAGAATAATATTTGTATACTTGGGACGTGAACCACGGGGATGGTATGCAGCTGTTGTATAAAGATCCCAGGTAAACGCTGATTCATATGTTCGCGAATCCATAAATTGGTAAACGGCGCTTAGATAAATGGGAACTGGAGATTATGGTTCGGTGTTTTTGCAGCTTTGCGTTCCTTTGTTGTGGCACTGAATGATCCGCCATGATGAAAATCATCTCGCAATTGACAGTAGCGGGAAAAAGGGTCGGCGCGCCCCAGAAGGCGGATCGAAATAAGAAGGCTCTTTCTGTAGCGGAGATTGTCCGGCGCAATTAAATGTCCGCCGTCGCTTAGCCTCTCCGCTCATGTGTCAGCGTCAAAGGTCACCAGTGTTAAACTGTAAACAAAAATATAGAAAATAAATCGAAACTACCGTAACCAGACGTTGGGCTGTGTTCAGTGTTCGTAACGGCGTAATGCAACACAGAGCAGATCATTCCATTTTAGCCGCCACACTACGATAACCAGCATCCTGTACAATCAGCATTAACAACGTTCACGTTAGAAAAGTTGATGAGAAAGCTGACATTTTCGAACTGTATTTCTCCATACTGTGCAGCGTGGCGATGACCACGCTGCTGGAAAACAAAAGCCAGCCAGATACGTATGGTGGGCCTGGAGGGCTACCGAAAAAAGAAACAACGGTAATTAAGAACTTTAAATTTATGGTTTTTCATTGAGACATAAAAACAAGTATTTCAGTACCAAGTCTTTTCTGCATTCGATGAAATAGATTTGACGGTGAACGAACGGTGAACGGACGGTGACGGTGAACGGACAGTGACGATTCTTACCCGATCGAAAACTTCCGGTTTCTATCGAGATTCGTGCAGTTGTACAAACCATATGTGGAATTGTTAGGTTGTCTTATGATTGTTGAGTTTTATGATTTTATTATTTAAAAAGCTGATCGTTATAACCTGACTAGTAAGCTTTCTTCGCATTTATTTTCTTGCTGTTGTACCAGAATTGTGCCTTTTAGCAGTTTCCACTATTGACTTACATACAGAACCATTATAATTATAATGCTCATATTATAATATGAGCAGCAATTAATGCAAAAAGCAGACAGTTTTAGCAGGGGGCCGTGAAACTCCATAACATAAAATTAATTTATTTATACATATACTTTGGTTTTGAGCTTCCTAAATTTAGGCTTACCATACAGTTACACGATATGTAGCGAATTATTTTCTCCAGAATACTATATATTTTTTTTCAATTTTTTTAATCGACAGCTGTTTATTCCGTTAACATGGTGGAGAGATTTTTTCTGACAGACGTACGTATACGTAGTTAGTAAAACTAGGTACGGTATATATATCGTGTTTTAATGTATTCTGCAAGATTGGGACTTCAGTGTCGGGATTTGGAAATTTTGAGCATGAAATAAAATTAATATTATCCGGAAATTTTAAACAGTATAAAGTGAAACGAAAAAATGTCGAAAGGTTTCTATTAATTTTTTTCATGTGGACTGTGATTTCCGGAGGCAACAGATGAGCCCGAGCAGGACATCAGCCCGTACACTACGACATCCCACAAACTTCGATATCGGTTGTGCTGTCTTTGAAAACGCCTTTTAATGATGTTTGAGCTGTTACATTTCGTCTGTGCCGGGTAATCAAAATTTAAATGATCCTGCAGCGTTTTTGCTATACATGCGTCATAACTAGTCAACGGTATGTGTATTGCCTCTTTTTCGTTTTTTCTTAATTATAATCGTTGACTGGGATCGTTGTTCATCAATCGTCAATATGATCACGTCCAGTTACATTCCGTTGAATGGACAACGTTAACGCGGAATATATAGCCATTTTCTATCAGATTTTACTTCGTGTTGCATTTGAGTTCGGTTTCCAACAGCAAGAAACTGGGGAGCTGACGATTAAAAATGTCATTCTTCGAATTTTTCAAATGATTGTTATCAGATGTAGGCACTAATAAAATAGAACAATATATAAAAATAAACCACTAAAATTAATAAAGGGATTATTACGAATGTGGACCATAATCAGCGTTAAAAATTGCGGTCCTGTTTGTCATCGTTGTCAATTTTTGACAAGTTTGCTTTACTATCTGTATCTCATTGGTGTACACTGTATACGTTTGGTATCTCCTAATATGCATATAGAATCGTAGTACAGCGGCGGATTTTACGCCAATCGTTTCTTGGGTGTCCGGTTGTTTGGTAGTAACAGCTCATCGGCTAAAAATGTTCCTCTTGCAGTTGTTCCTAGATATGTCCCTCATAGATGAATAATTTTTTTCGCCAGTTTTTATACTGAAAGAAATCATCGTATGCTTTGCGGATTCGTTGTAATAGTTGCAGTTAAATCCAGAGATAATTAGCATTTCAGTTGGGTATGACACAACCGCCGGTTGTCCTAAGGTCACTTGCAATAAAATAATTGCAGAAAAATAATTAATTATGTAACGTTCAACTGTCCGAAACTACATCCGATACTTCCAGAACATATCGAACCTAAAGAACTAAATTACAATTTGCTTTTTTTCCACAGAGTACATGCACACAGGTCACAAGAAAATGATTGGCAGCAATCAATAAATACAGTTCATAAAGAAAATCTAGTAAAAAATCCTATATTCAAAAATTTTATAATTCTATAATGTAACTCTACGAAAAAACTCTGTCAAACGTTTCGCTGTCGAGATTGAACTTTTTGAGGAGCTGCTATGTACAGCTCTGTACAGCACATGATGAAATCATGCTCACCCACATCCCCGACACGTTTCTCCCGGAAGTGCCGGCACGAGTTTCCAGAATTTATAATTATCTCTACAGGGAACTGTTCCCGCAGTGTGTCATTTACCGGTAATTGTGAAATGGGGAAATATACGTCCAGACTATGTGACAACTTCTGCTACAGGCTCGCCGTTTTACAGAATCTGGACTGAAACTGATCCACGATCGAGTGGTGGACGCCGTCTGGATGGATATGCCGGGTGAAATTTCCGAAACACGTTCTGGTTGTTATTGTGGATATATTAATATTTTAGTTATCCACATTAGAGCGTGCAGTTTTTTAATCATTTCGTTATTTTCATACATAAAACTTGCTGTATCGCGATAATCCGCAGAAATTAACGTTGAACTCGTAGTGCAGTGACTGTTAAAGATCCTTCCGTACGAAGTCCTTCGTAAATGGTATCACATCGTTAAATGTAGAAGCAAGTTGTTACTAAGAAGTTTCTAAGTTTGAGATTTTTATGATCTGCTGCAGTGTAGATCCATAACTTAATCGTTCTGTAATTAAAGTTGTTTGTGTGATTTTTTGATAGACCTACAGGTCACAAAACCCACCATACCTACCTCGTTGGCTTTTGTCTTGTCAGCAATCGACATCGCCGCGCAGTACACTACGGAGGAATACGGTTTTAAAAGGCTAACTTTCTTGATAATCCGTTTAAATAGAAAATCGAGAAAGCTGACAATTAGGGATACTAATACTAGTTTTTAACATAATAACATATAAGAACACATTTTATCCTAAGAATTGTGGTAGCTTTATAAGAATATTTCTCCCTCCTGTCTTAAATAAAGGATAATATTGTACGTATTTGTAAATGTTTTTCAATAAATTTGTATCGTATTTATGTTTGCTTATAGCACTTACAGTAAATAATCATAAGTCTTAGTATCCATTTATATGATTTGCAATTGTCATTCTGATGTAAGCAAGCAGCTACGTACTGTAAAAATTTTATTGTTGTGGTTTTGAAACAGTTATCAACAGACGCACTTCTAAGGGCTTTTCCGTGCTGCAAATGGTCCCTCTTTGCTGATATGTCAGCGAAAAAAAGTTGAACAGTGAATAAAGGTATTAAAAAGATATCGAAATGCACACACTACACTGTGAAACTGAAATAGTTGACAGACTTTCTGTGTTTCGTAACTTCCGGTTTTAGCCACTGCACTACGATAACTATCTGTAGTTGTACGTTACTTTACTCAGTTTACTGCTACGCTCAATAATTTGCTGCAGATGTTGGAGAAAGTGTTCAGAAAGTGTGATGAAAAATGCCATTCCTCCTCTCGTCTGCTGAGAGCCTGAGCCGATCAGTTTGTCACCATCAGCTCGGTAATTATGATTAACATCAGCTACAGCAGGTACCAAAGTTGCATTTTGAAAAGGCAGTTGTTCAAGAATAAATTTACAATACCATGGCGAAATAAAAGTAATGAAACTACAGAAAAACTGTCCAAGATTGAACAAATCTGTAAAAACTAAGAAATATACTATAAAACGTCACATTATTGAAGGATACAAATTTCTGCAGTTAACAAACACTCTTGTTAGTGAACAATAATTACGGTTAACTCAAAATGAAAAGTTTGTTACGGAGGCGAAATTTAAACAAATCTTCTTTAAACAAAAATTGTTATGTTGGTTCATTGCGTGGACATCATTATTCGATATCTTTGACATCTTTCAGCTGTGATGCTGTATGCATCTACTTTGCAGTGCCGTGAAAGATATTAAAGACACGATTGATACTCATTTAAAATCTAAACGCAACTGTAAATGTCTGCAGTACCACAGTCAGCGCAGAGTTTCGATAAAACGGCATTTCTCGTTATACAATGCCTTCTTTGTCGTGATCTCATTGCTTCCGGTTGATAAAGTTGCGCAAACTCTAAAAAGCGCCGGTATATAGCTGCCGGTGAGCTGGTTGATGCGCTAAAGGTTGCGAAAATTTGTCCATGGATCCGCATGTGACAGAATGAAAAACTGACAGTACGGGATGATGTTGTTTTGTACGAATTACGTGGTCGTTCATTCTGTGACCGTTTTGGAGATAGAACGGTAAAGTGAGTGTACTGAAATGTTACGTTGACGACAGTCTTACGATTTAACTTACGATTTATGTTTTTGCAGCTTTAAGTGATGCAAGCCCCGGAATTATTACGCTGTATGTATTGTGATTGCTTAGTTGGATCCATGTATGGTTTTATTGTTTTAAAAAATACATAACTTACAACCTGTCGAGTACGGGTTCTTGGCATTTATTTCCTTGCTCATGTACCACAATGATGCCTTTTTGAGCTTTTAGCTTATGAAAAATCCGGGAATACATACCAGTTTTTAGCAGTGAATAAAGATAGGAAAAAGGTTGAAAATTCTAGACTGTAAAAAGCGACATCGTTCACAGACGTGCTAAGTAACGCCATAATGTAGCGTACTATATACTGGCCACCACATATTATGCCGAAAGGATATCTTTCAGCCACTACACTACGACAGCTCCGATTGTTGCAGTTGGAAAAATGTGCGGTTAGTGTGATGAATAAAGTTTAGTATGATTTCCCTCGGCTGCTGAGTCGATCAGCTTGTCACATATTTTTCGGCAACACTAACGACGATGTTTAGCGTTTCATGAAATGGATAATAGCAAAACGCGGCCTATACAATATCACAGTCAATTGTTAGTAATCTTTTGGTGGACTTTTCGCGTTATATCATGTTATTTAATTTTTTTAGAAAAGTGACTTTTAAGTCTTTAGTTATTGCAGTGTAACTCTTGATTTACATATCGCGGTAACGCGGTATTTTGTGATGACTTTTAAGAAAAACTGACTTACAAATCGAAGAAAAGCCCTAAAAAGGAACTGCTGTCATTCGGCTTAAAAACGACAATAATAACAACTGAAGCTCGGAAATCGTAGTGTAGTGGCTGCTAAACTTTCCCGAGTTTTCCGGTAGATTGAGTCTTAAGTGGTTACCGCGTTGTCGAATGAGTCAGATGCATGAAAAATTTGTTAATGGGTTAGACATTTTTATACCTCTGCTGTATATAAACCCATAAGTTCTTACTGAAGATTTTTTTTCAACAGACCTCCAGGTCACCACGCTCACCATAGTATCCAGCAGGCTTTTGTTTTGCCAACAATGCGGCCATCGCCGCACAGCACACAATGGAGAAATAGGGTTTAAAAATATAAAGGGTCAACTTTTTTGATAAGTTTTTTATGCGGAAACTGTAATGCTGACTATTCAGAATAGTAATTGTTTATAGGAACGTGCATCATGTGCACGAACGCTTCTACAAAGACCCCAGGTAAACGCAGATAAATCTGTTGGTGAATCCGTTTAATAAACGGTTCTTAATGCTGAAATTGAGATTATCTTGCGGCGGTCCTGCCGGGCGCATATGAGGTGAATTTCGACGCTGTTCCGTGCATTTGTAGACGTTTACTAACCGCGATATTTGTAGCGAAGGAATATATTCCTGCTTGCCTAAATTATAGGATACTTTGCATCTGCATTCGTTTATAGTTTTCACTGTATATAGTCTTTGGTATTCGTTTATGTAATCTGTACATATCTGCAATTTCTAGCAGCCATTGCCTGATATACCAGTATCACGGTTCGTGTTGTTGTTATTCTGAAACAGTTTTCACCGGAACTGGTGTTCGTTTGTTGTGGCTTCGATGCGGCGTTGAATGATCAGTTATTCGAGTGCTGCTTGACGGAGATTGGGTACGAAACCATGACGAAAATGCTATTGGCTGTGGCAGGAGAAAGGGTCATTGTCGCCTTGGAAGGCGGGTGTAATCTTGAAGTAAGAGGACCCTCTCGAAACACTTACCGTGTCTACCTTTGTTACGGGCTTTTGCCGAATAAGCACAGGACTCTTTCTATACTTGTACTGCTTATTGTCCGCCTTTGCTAATCTGCAAGGGTCAGAAATCAGCAATGTAAAACAGTGGGTTAAAAGTGTGAAAAATAATCATAAATCTTATATTATGAAAGCGAAATCTTATCAACACCTACGTTAATATGTGCCGGTATGATGCGCCATATCAAATCAAAAGGAGAGACTTTGTAGCCATTGTACTACGGTAACACGTTGTTGATTATTACTGGTGCTCTAAGCGATATTTTGCATGTGGTGGAGAAATTTCAGAAAGTGTGATGAACATTTTGAATGGATTTCCCTCGGCTACTGAAGCGATCAATCATCACCTTGTAACCATCACGTCGGTTAATTGTTGAAAGCAGTTTTAAAAGTTGCACTTCAACGATCTTCGCAATACCTGGGCAAAATTTAAACAATAATTCATTCCCACTCTACTGTGAACTGGAATTTGAAAGACAAATTCCCGCAACGCGATCTTTCATTCGTGGTAACATGCACATGCATTTGCGGTGAAAGATATCAAATACGCGATTGATGTTTACACAGAGCTAAAACAAAAGTGGGAAAGTCGACAATTCCGTGGTAGACACACATTATCAATAAAAACGCAATGTTTTTTTATATAGAAATCGTACCTTGTTTGTTGTGGCCATATTGCCTCCTGTGGATGAAGTCGGGTCGACTCCGAAAAAAAACGCAAAAAAAGCTGCCGATGAATTGGCCGATGCGTTAAAAAGGTCATGAATTTTTCAATGGATTCGAATGGGACAGGATGGAAAATTGAAATATATAAGATGATTGTTGCTCTGCATTAAGCATGGTCGTTAGATGTGGGAATATTTTGCATATACAGTACGACGGTAATCATGAAATGCATGGACAGTGAAATTAACTGAGTTATTGGAACTGTTATTCCACGGAAATCTCACGGTTTACAGAGGTTGTGGAGATTTACAGGGATGTAACGTTTGATACCCGTGCGACTTGTTAAGTTGTCCCGTGATTGTTGAGTCATAAAGTTTTCTGTTTAAAAGCACTCAATTTTTAGCTTGCTTAGTACAAATTCTTCGCATTTACAGTATTTGCTTATTCAGGAGCCGAATTGTGGCTCTTGCGCTCTTGACCCGGGAAGTACAACTTCGTATACTGTTAATTCGTGCTCGGTGAAATAAATAAATAAGGGGCTATAATGGGGGTAAAAGAAGAAAAATCAGGTGTAAATCGAGTTTCTGCGGTTCGTGAATCACAAACTGTTTCTGGATCCAGTTTGCGCCTAACACTGTGACGATATCGTAGTGCATTGGCATTCATTGCGCAACAGCTAAGGTGTCTTCCAAAGTTGTCCAATAGATTACAATCACGGTTAACAATATAACAAATATATCCCTTCTTTACCATATGTAATATTATTGTTTGGGAAGAAGCCATGTAGTCGGTCTTGTGGTAAGATTTTTGTACTGCAGCTGCAGATCGAAGCTGTTGGGTATAATAATGTATCTGTCTACATTTAGCTGGTGTTTCACAAACATTCAGGACCTGTTGGCTATAAATGTCTACTCCCGCACTGTGATCATACACCAGTAATTGTGAAACGGGAACAACACTTGAAAGTTGTGCAGTTACCCTGGAAAAACTATGTTTCTGAATCTTATCCACGAGTAAGTTACATCCACGTCTTCGATATGCGCAGACGCCGCTGCTGACCATTGGGAGCACGATAAAAAACGGCGCTTTCGCGAATTGCGATATATTTCAACCAGTTATTTTTGAAACGATGGGCAGCTGGGGCTTGCAAGGAAGCTATTTTTGAAAAAAGTAGGTCGCAGAATTCGAGAAAGTAATGGAAACCCTCGGTCAGTGGAGTTCATTCGTCAACGTATAAAGGGTGAAAATTCGACGAGGGAACGCAGTGTGTTATGGGGCCCATTGACTCAGCTGAGGAAAGGGAAGATCATGTCCGAGCGGATACGTTATTATCCCACTCGGGAGCCGCTAGGAAGCAGACTGAATCAGAACATAGCAACAACTAATACACACTTGCTTGGCCAGTTGCCAAGAGGTCAATCAGTGGTTCATGATACAGCATTCGCGAGACACAATACATTACGCTATATCACAGTTATGGGGACCATTGACTCAGCTAAGGAAAGGGAAGATGTTTGTTTATTTTTTAATGTGTAGGTGCATATTATTGCTCTTTCGGTATTCACTTATGCACTAAGGGTATATTTTGTCATTGTGACCATCTATCAGTTTCGTATAAGTACCATTCGATGTTGTTGCTACTTGGGACCAGTTTTCGCCGGAAGCGGTGTTCATTTACATTAGCTGCGGCTCCGATGCGGTGTTGAATGATCCACTGGGCACGTGTTTCTTGACGGAGGTCGGTTATGAAACCATGACGAAATTAACCGTGACCTTATTACCTCCGCTTGATATGAATTCAAGCCGACTTGCGAAAGAAAACGCCAATAAAGCTACCGATGCATTAAAGCTGTGAATTTGGCATGGATTTGAAAGTGACAGGACTGAAAATTGCAAGTACGGACAAATTGTTGTTTTGTACTTTTGTTGTGCAAATATCTTTTGCTGTGGAAACACGATCTGTTATTGTGGAAATGTTTTGCAGATACTACGATGAAGCGATTAATGTACCGCGAAGATTACTGAGACACTGTTTTTTGATGGAAGTCTCACAATTTGACAAGGTATGTGCAGCTTAAAAGTGACCTTACAAGTAGTGGCGCCCACAAGCGAAATATTTACGTGATGTCTTTTGCTTGCTGAGTTAGATGGTTTACCTGTTTAATATGGATTCTTCGCATTTTTCCTTTGTTCATGTAACAGAGCCGCCCTTTAATTGCTAAGATTTCGGTTTTACTAAAAATGCGAACTCGTTACGGTTTACTGTTATGTTGGTTATAACAAAGCGGGGATTTGTACAAAAGTAAATTAAGGAAGCAAGAATACAAATTATGAGCATTAAGTTTCTGAGTTTTTACTTCCTATGTTACTATTTTCACGACTGCTTTTACCTGGGTGTTTTTCGACAATATCATAATATCTGGAAGGCTTGAAATTTTCAATAAGAAGTCGAACGAAAATAACTCTTAAGAAATACGTAGGCAGTCGCCTTGTTAACTTGTAAGTAAATGCTGTCTTGCATGTTTACATTATACATATTTGTACTTTTCGTATCTTAAAAGACATCCTTGTCAAAACTGACAGCACTGCAGATTTTTTGACTTTTTCGTACAGTTTCTGATGAACTGAGAAAATTGTTCCCATACTGGGAAGATTGCCTGCAAAAAAAATAAGCGAACAATAACCAAAGTTTTCGTAAATTTTTTTGGAAGGGCTCTCTTAATGGAGCAGTATGTTTCTGGACAATTTTTTGCAGCCCATACACTACGATTTTCGTGCAATATTTCATATCGATGCGCTTCTTCAAGAAATATATCACTGCTTGAGTGATAAATTTATCACCGCTTCGTCATTCATCACTTTATCACTCTTTGAGTCGTTATATTTTGCCTTTTCCGCAGTTATCAAAAGGGAAGTGGTAGTGACACATGTACAACAGTGCCGGTGCTGTTATTGTTAAAAAAAGCGATGACGTTGATATATGCTTAAATGAGGGTGCAAATTGGGTTGTTTTGGAGATCCTAACGAGCATTTTTGTTAGAATCCTAACCGTCGATTGGGATGATCGGGAGCGTTAGGCTATCCAACACCAATAGTGGCTATCAGGTAATTGCTCTAACTTTTAGGCAACGCAGAGGACATTTTGGCGATGCTAACCAGGAATTTCTTCAAGGGCATCTTAGTTTGACTGTAAATAGCTGAATGATCGGCGATTGCTGTGGCCAGGGCCATGAATTTTTCGATCCAGCCAAATACCACGAAGGCAAGGAATGGCCTAAAAACTGCAGGAAGCCAGAGTAAATTCTCATATGATACGATCATACGACCGATAACGCGGTATTTGAGCATGTAAAATCGTAGTGTATCGGCTGATATCGTAGCATCTTTCTGCGGTGTCCGATAGTAACAGCTCATCGGTTTAAAAGTCTCTCGGTGCAGTTTCCCAAAAATGTCCCTCGGAGGTATATATGTAGGTATAATTTTTTCGCTAGGTTTGTTACTTTGAAAGAAATCATCGAATATGTTTTGTGGATTTACTGTTTGCTGCATTGAACTCAGAGATAATTATCATCTCCGCTGTGTGGTGCAGCCGTCGGTTGTTCTGCGGTGACCCCCTTGCAGTAAAATGCAGTCACTTCGAACCCGGTTTTGTAAGCCGCTGTTCGATTTTCTCTGGAACGAAGCATCGTTGCAGAAGTGTTGTTATCGATCAATGTTGTAAAAGATGTGGATATGTTTATGAACCCGAAGGGCCTAGCTGAAGCGCAAGAACGAACGGGACTGTCTCTCGGAAATGGTACATATAGTCCAGGGAGTGCGTGACATGTTGCAAAGAGCTCTCTATACATATAAATCATCAGTTGTACACACATTTTGGAAAATGACAAAGAACAGATGACTTGCCGCGCTTCGCTGCTACTTATATGTGCAAAGGCGGGGCCTCTACCTCAAACACATAAGGGCCTTATATACGAGGTACAAGTAAAAATTTCTGCAACTGACACGTTTTCTCCCAAACGGAACCAACTTGGCATTCCGCTGCCACTTTACCGAATAAAGGGATCATTCCTGCATATGCTACAAAAAGAATTTTTTTGAAAGCTAGAGAACGTGGGAAACGGGACCAGAAGTTTTGACTGTATGATTGTCAGATCTGTTCCGGTGGAATGTTTTCGCACAAAACTTTTCTTTTTTCCCACGATTCGTCTTATTTCCGTTAATGAATAACTGCAATTATACTAGCAGCCATCGTACTCTCGAGCCAGGCTGTGATCGCTAAGATCCTAATTCCCCAGTGTCCAGGAAATTTTAAATACAAAAGGCACTTTTTTCGAAAATAGCTCGAAAATTATGTGACCAACCGGTAAACTGTGGATCTAGTCCGCAAATATTTTTTTCCTCGTCGAACCTAAAGACC